>SNQJ01S0219937.1:0-11842 GCA_010110895.2 Picea sitchensis
TTTCTATTAAAAATCTAGTTGCAAATATAATTTCATCAATGTTAATTTGGCTAAAATATTGCAAGTTCCACTAAAAATTATTCAAAGCACACACGTTGAGGGTGAGAATGTTTAAATTTTTAAAGGTTTAAATATTATCATGGTTAAATATGTGTTGCATTCAGATTTTCATGCTATAAATATGACTAGTGTGGATATTGTTTGGGGATATTCTTGGATGGACTCAATTGGTATAGTTAATATTAATTTGCACAAGAAGTTTATGAATATTTTGTACAAGAAAAACAAGATCACACTACAGGATATGTCTCTTACTAAAAAAGAAGAGCCTAAGGGGCCACATGCAGAAGTCAATACAAATGAAATAATTGCAGTACCCACTTACACATCAGATGGAGAGTCCAGGGTTTCAGAAGAAGAGCCTACATAAGAACTTAAATAAAAGTCAAAGGAAGGGCATAAAAATGAAGAAGAAACTAAGGAACCATATGTTGAAGAGTCAAAGAAAGAAGAACTGATAGTTAAGGTTGTTGTATATCACCGCCCACACCACATAGAAAAGCAATAGCAATCAAGGCAAGGGCATGAGCATCAACAAACTTAATGTGAATCAACGTGGAACAAGAAAGGAAACCATCATGGAAGCACATAGAAGACTAAAAAAATACATGGAGATATCAGAGTAGCACGAAAAAAACATGCATCCCAAGAAGAAACTAGAATCAAGATCGAGAAAAGACCACAGTTGGACCCCATGTCCACATTTCACTAGGATGGATGAATGCTCGTGCATGGTACCAATTAACTACATTGCTTTGTAGGTCATATTATATGACTTATTAGCATGTTTCGAGAACAAAACATGCCAAGGTGGATGAAATTTAATGTACCTAGGGAGAATAATATGGGATGCCTAGGGAGATACCCAAGGGGATAATGAATGTAATGTGGCCATAATAATGAAATATGCCCACTATGTAATTAAAAGAAAAGAATATAATAATAAGGGGTAGTTGGCATAAGACCCCCATGAATACTCATGAGAAAGAATGAATACACGTGAGTATCATTGTTTTGGATATGTGTTGGATTGTATTGTCTTGTAGAAAGCATGGCTTGTGGAGTGATTCCTTCCATAAGGAATATTTAATGATGTTACCCCACCTTAAGGGTTCTTTTCTTTATTCTTGTGTTGTTCATGGTGAATCTTTTGATATCTTTGATGTTAAAGGATTTATTTTTTAAGTTTTATGGTGAATTCTCTCTTACATCTTTGAATATTTACTATAGTATAACCCCCCCAATATATATATATATATACTCCAATTAAAAAATACCTCTTCCACCCTTAATATGGAACAATATATTGACTTTTTTTTTCACAATTTTAAAAGGTCCTTTATGAATGTACGTGATAGAATATTAGTCAACTAGTGAATCCCCTATGATATTATTACATGAAAATTTAAGGATAAATTGTGGTGCGATAAAGAATTAGAAAATCAGAGAAAATTAAGATAATACAAGAAGGTGATTAACTGTAATCTAGAATATCAAGAGTATCTCTCTGTTTTAACTAATGTGAAGAAGAAAATAAATATTTCTAAAATAAGAACAAACTCTCACAAGATCCATAGTGAAACAAGGTGTTGAACTATTCCTAAAACAAACGTGGGTTAAAAGAATTTGTCATCTTTGTGACACTAAGAGGGTTGAAGATGAAAAACACTTTTTGTTAGAATGTCTTGTGTACACCCACATTAGATATTAATTTCAAAATATTTGTTACAATACCAACCTTTCTAACCTTTTAACTTATCAAAACTATGATGAAGGAATGCTTCTCTGAAAATTTTTCGAGCACATAAATAAAATTTTAAAGAAAACCAAGTAATTCCTTACTTTTTTTAAGGCCCRATAAACCAATACTAGTCTAATGTAAATAGACATTAATAACCGTCATTATCATTATAATGATTTTTTTATTAAAATACAAATATAAAATGAATACATGATGTTAGAACACTTAGAATTTTGAACTTTTATTCCTTTGTTTTTTGCCTCTTTGAAATAAAATTTTCACCCAAAAAAGAAAAAACTTAGGCAATATCCTTTTAATTTAAATAAATCCTTGGTCGTTATAGCTCAATAAAGCGCTTACAATGTCGCCTGGCAATGAGTTTTACTAAGTTGATGAAACGGTTCTTGTGATCTCCGAAATGTAAAAACCGCCCGAATTTTAAAAGAAAACCTTTAACGGTCACTTCGAAGCTTCTTGCTTTTGGAGTTTCAAGAAATCTAAACAACAAAAACCCTGAATCTACAAAGTCCCGAAGATAACTCCTCGTGACAATTTCTAAAAGGACTTACAAATGAGTCATACGACACTTTCCTTTTAATCTTTTCTTGGGCTGACATGTGGCACTTATTTTTAACATTTATATCATATTATTCGCACAATTTCAAGTGACAGGTGTCACCCCTCCTTTCTTGACATGTCACTGAGAATGACGTCATCTCTGCCATGTCACTCTAGGATATTTCCCTTCGGGAGTTTAAACAAATATTGGGTTCACAACTGATGAAGCATCAAAGTGTCGGAGTATTGAATATTACAAAAAAGTAAAAGTGTTTCAAAGGGATAATAAAACATTTAACAACTTTACTTAATCATGATCAAGTATTAATTAATATCTTCGCAAATTCAGTCTTCGGGAGATTTCTCTTCTGCTACATCCAAAACTCCCGAATGTCAAACCACCAAAGTACGGAACACACTTTTAAATAAATGAACTCCTGGAGCTCCGGAGCTCCGGAGTTCCAAAGCCCGAAAAATATATATAACGGTTCGAAATGTTTACTCCAGGAATTTGGCCTCCAGAGGATTTCTATCATCCTTCATTCAAAACCCCCAAATACCAAACTTCTGAAGTACTTAAGGCTAACAAAATGTTTAAAACATGATTAATTAAAACATAAAAGCGATTAATTAGAGATTAACTTCTCCAGGAATTCGATCTTCAGGAAATTTCTGCCCTGTCACATTCAAAACCTTTGAACGTCGAACCGCCGAAGTATTAATGACATTTATGATTGGCTAAAGTTAACGATTTGAATAAATATTTTGAATCGCCAGGTAATAAATTCCATTAAATTTTTAATAATTTCTCTGTCAATAAATCAATACGAAGATTGATAGAATTTATGAATAAAACATTTCGAATTTCAAGTCATTTTATCATTTGCAATTAGAAATTTTCATTCAGTAAAGATCTTACAAACTTCTCTTGTTATAGGCAGGTTAATTTAATTTACCTAAGGATTATGGCACCACACAAAGCTGCGAAGAAGCAAGATGCATCAACAGGTGATTCCAATCCAAACACAGACATTCTATCAGACACCACTCTGCGAATTACAGACTCCATCAATTCTTGGAAGCAGGTATACGATATCTTAGAACATGAGATTCTTATCTGTCCAGATGATTCTGCCGAGGAAGAAGACGATTCCTTATCAGCCAAGCTCAGGTTAGTAGCACAGTCAGAACTACACAGGATTGTTACATGACCTAAGATTATACCCTATAATGATATGATAAGATGGGCTCTGGAGCACGTCGACATTCAAACCAGAAGAATTATTAGCTACCATAAGACCTCCGTCGGCTCTTTTCGACTGGAGGACCTACAAGTAATGTATAAAATTTATTTTACACCTAAATATACTTACAATGCATATTTTCTTCTAGATTTTAAGAGAAAAGAAAGCACTCAATACAACCGATCTATTCATGATATAATCAATACCTGGTGGGGAAATCTAGCCAAGTTAAAAGCCGATGCTCATGTTATGTATTCCACGACATCCTTGGATGCTCATATCTTATATACATCCATGATGCTCTATCGTTTATTTTGGAAAAGGAACCCTGCATATTTCTTAGTTGAGTGGGTGGCTATAATGAATGAAGTGGCCGAAGGCTACACTTTCAACTGGGAAAAAATGTTGTCAGACAACCTGGATAAGGATATTGTTGACTACCAATCGTCAAAATCAAAAGGGCAACATGCTCATTTTTACATGTTCGCATACATCATGGATGCCATTTGCTTCATGACCCCATTTCCACTGATGAACTAGATTTGGACCCCAGCTAGTTCTAAGCCTATATACTTCTACCACTCCAAACTATGGGAAGAAAATGCTAAAGAATTATTTTATGAGATTTGTCACAACGTGGTGGTACCTATTCATCTATCTATCTATGCTCACCTGCCACCCATGATTTCAGAGAAGATTATGGGAAACTTAGGCACATTTGCAGATTTGGTTGCTTCGTTCCTCCCCATGCCCTTCCAAAATTTTTACCTGACAGGATGGTGTGCTGAGAAGTGGCATACCAAACAGTAGCAGGAGGAATCAATAAGGAATTGAAAGCGACTCAGAAAAAGGTATGGCCAACATTTCCCATTCAGGTTGGTATGTTTACATTGTTAGATTTTGGTCATACCAAAGTCGAGGCTTCATCCTTGGAAGATGTCAAATTAGTTTACATCGAATTCAAAAGACACGATCCACATAAGGTGGTAGAGAATCATTTGKCTCAATTCAACATGAAAAGATACATCCACGAGGAGTCTCCTTATGATGAGGTTTTCAGGGRGGATAGATCCTATGAAGAAGTTCAAAATAGATTACAGACTCTGCCTCTGACCAACAGTATGGTTTCCCTAGCTTCCAAAATAATAGATGAAACAACTTTCCTAATATTTTACAAGGAGATTCAAGGCCCATTGCATCTTCACAGGAATCTAAATCCACAGAATCTTAGCCAAGTTTCTCCACTAAAAACAAAACTGAAGCAGTATTGAAGAGTTCAGACGGRTTATTTAAAGAGATAAAAACATCACTACTAGGTCTAAATGGTCAACAAATATTATCCCAGTTTGAAGCATTCATGAATCAAGAACAAGTTTTCCCCCATTCAACACCRGTTAMTTYTGATGGCACCCCAAGCGCAACAAGTCCAAAAAGATCCACCATAATTATATCTCATATTCCCTCATTAACGCCTTTAGCGACCTGTTTTGGAACTCTTAGTTTGGAGGTCGTTCACATGGATGAACTTACTCCTATCTTGCCTAAAGAAATGCCTCCCTCAAGTTTCTTTTTCAACAAGAAACGAAAAGTTATTGTGAAGAAATAATCTCAGCAAAAAGATGGATTAGTTACTAAAAGGAAGAAAATAGTGTATGATGGAAAAGGCCAAGATGATCATGAGTTTGCCAAGGAGGTTGCAGATTCACTAGGGTATTTTTCCACTGCCAACCAATGGTCAATGGATAATCTGACCAAACAACTGCAACACAAATCTCTCTTGGTGGAACAATTTCAAAATTAAATACACAACACAGAACAGGTTGTCAGGAGCAGAATGAATCAAGACATAGAGAAAATCAGGTTAAATTATCACAAATAGAAGAAGTGATTACAGGAGAAAATTGAGCTGATTTACCAGAGTTCACAGACCAACAAAGCCATGATTACTCAGTGGGACAGTTTGATAGAACAACTACAAGCCAAATTAGTCCTAGTGGAGAACAAAACAATAGAATTCACTGCTTTCAAAGCACAAGCATCTGAAATCAATGAGAAGCTGGAAGTTGTCTAGCAGGATCTATATCAAAAGGTGGAACTATTCAGAAATACCATCAAGCAATAAATAATTCTCTTAAAATTATTAATGTGAAAGAAAATGATGCCTATGTGTCTAGATCCAAGTTTCAGGAATTCATTATATGGAGGTAGAAAGCCAATATTCATGGTCTCACCCCTTTCTCACAATAGGAACAAGTGAAGGATGAAATGGCCTTGATAGTTTGGGAAACAAACCAGGAAGAAATCAAGAAACTTTCTAGAGAGGCAAAGGAGGCTTGTCTGGAGATATTATCTTTTGTAGGAATAAAATTTTGTTGAATTTGAAGGAAATGATATCTCAGAGGCACTGGGGAATATTGAAATAGAAATGAATAAGTAAAGCTTCAGAAAAAATAAGGAAAATATTCAATCTGTCATGCAACATATGAATCAGATTGATTTTCTCAAGATTAATGAATTGTTGGTGAAACCAAATTTACAATATCAAATTACAGCTCAGGCAGTAAAGAAGATCCAGGAGAAGTTACCACTAGTACAAAAGAAAGTGTTTTCCTTTGAATTGAACGAGAACGTTGAACCCTCAAGATTTGTGGTAGCCTTGATGGATATTTGTACTTAGTTCAATGAATGGAGGAAAGAAAGTGCATCTAGAAGAAAATGAAGGAGCATATGAAGCACCAACAAATCAAATCATAACTTAACAATATCTACATTTTGTTTTTCCATTTGGATTTCATTCTATATTTAGAGAAGATATTGTGGAAAATACAACTACTTTTAGTTGAGACATTTTTTGTATAAATAGATAGAATTTAGATTTATTCAGGGTTGCTTCTAGCCTAATGTACAAGAGATAACTTTTTGAATACTAATACAAGTGCAGACAGGGATTCTAAGTTTCGTTTCATTTGAGTTATGTGCTTTCCATGTGTTTCCATCTCTTATATCCCTTTTGTAGTTCTTGAAAAGTGAATGATTAAATTTTAGTAAAATATCTATTGTGATCGTAATACATCAGAAATCCATTCAGTTATAGTGTTTCCTCTATTATTACTATGAGTAAAAACAAGACCTGTGACCTGTGTGAATTGTTGCATTCTTAATCTCTTTTCAAGGGTATATCTTCTATTTTTCTTCTACTGCAAATAAGGTGAGACTTATCTGTAATTGATACCTTTCTTTGGTTTAGCAGTTTTATCAATCAATTCTACATCATTTGAAATTAAAATTACGACTCAGATAATGAGATACAACCTATGTACTCTCTTATCATAAATTTCATTTAAATATTATGTCTCAGAAAATTGAAGGTAGAAGAAATCACTTATAAAAAATTTCATTTAAATCTTTGATGCCTGACATTATTCTTTGAGCCTAGAATCAATCTCAGGAACATCATCTTTTTGGAGCCATTGTCGGGGATGGAGAAACGAAATCATTTTTCCCTCAAAGAATGACAAAGTTAAATTTTGTTCTTTGATGGTGAAAAAAGATTGAATATGTGGATAAGGATCTCTTTATATTTCACCTGGAGACTCCATTATAGGAAAAGTTGGCATTCAGTTGAAACAATACCAGGAAAAACCCAGATGAAAATTAGACTACGCCAATTTCAGATCCTGAAAAGTTGTTGAAACCGAAGGGATATCTCAGAAAACTTATGCATCAGCATGTAAGATCTACCAACATAAGGTTATGCAAGTTAATGTTAAGATTCCCGCTGAAGAACTAAGTCTTAAATAAAAATATATAAAAGTTAATTCTGCATAAGCATCAACAAGTAAATCTAAAGTTAAATTAGAAACTCTGGAAGGAATTATTCCTGAAGTAAAATTTGAGATTATCCAGACTACCCCTATCTCATTGATAGATACTTTTACCAATGAAAACAAAGAATCCTTTTTAATACCTACTATCATTTTTACACAACCGATTCTTTCCCTTCCCGAAGTAAAACTTTATGTTTCCAAAAACCCTAAAGATTACTTTTTATACTCAAATTCATCCCCTGTTGCTTATCATATTTATACATCTGATAAATTTAAGAGATCAAGTTTAATTTCTCTTTTTCCCCCGAAGCAGTCAAAAGTTCAGTAGAGCAGTCTTTTGAAGTTTTTGATAATCTCTTGTTTAGTCCTCGAGTTTCTTCTCCTAGACTTTCAATGGTTGGTGTTGGACGTGTCGGTGTTGGAGGTGTCGGTGTTGGAGGTGTCGGAGGTGGAGGGGCTGGTGGACAAGCAAATATACCAGGTCAACCTCCAAGTATTTTTTCCAAGGTCGTTGCTAGATATGCTCCCTTAGCTCTTCCTTCTATCCTACATGATTTACCTGACAATTACATGAAGAGCCTCCCTAAATTCATGGGTGAAGGATATTTCACAGCAAGATAGCATATAGGAATGTTTTTTACCAATTCGCTGATATTCTTGGTATTGAGCATGAAGATGTTTACATGAGACTCTTAGTACAAACTTTTGAAGGACATGTAAAAAATTGGTTCAGAGGACTTCCAGTGGAATCTATACTATCATGTAATGATCTAGAACTTCCTTCTTACGGCAATGGGGTGAAAAAAAAGATCATCTATATTATTTAACCGAATTCAGAGCCTTGATAAAGAAAACATTTGAAACAATCCTAGAGTTTATTTAAAGATTTAATAAACTTTATCACAAGATCTCGGCTGAAGTTAAACCTTCTCATCCAGCTGCAAAATTCACTTTTGCAGAGGCTTTTGATTCTGATTTTGCTCTACTTTTGAGAGAAAGAAGATCCACTACTTTAGCAGGGATGCAAGATGATGCTATAGAGATTGAATCCAATATGATGGCATTTGTAAATTTTAAAACTATAGTTGAGATGGGAACAAGAGAACCCAGGCGTTTTAAATAACATGTAGGGCCCTCTGGCTCTGGAAAAATTTCTTCAAAAGAAAAATTGGATAAGATGGAAAAAATTATTAAAGACTTATCAAATAAAATTTCCAGGATGGAAATGGAAAAATCCAAACCTGATCCATATGCTAGAAATCAATTCAAGAGAAATCCTAACGTAAATCCTCAGATACAACAAAGGCAACTAAAAAATGAGGAACAAAAGATTCAAGCTCCTTTTAAAACCGAGAATATCATACAAAGAGATGAGGTGCAAGATTATGACAAATTAGATGAAGATATAAACAACCTCAGTGATGATGGTCTTGAGCCTCACCTAACCAAACAGGATTATGGGAATTCCTTGGATTTGGAATATTTATTTAATGATGATGAAAATATCAAGAATTTGGGAGACTCTGCATATAAAGGTCTCGCTGATTCAATAATGGCTGAGCTCCAACATAAATATGATTTGACACCAAGAGAAAAAAGTTCTATAAATACTCCACCAAAAAAGATTTTATCTCAAAACAATGTGAATGAGGAAGCAGTTACAAAAACATCAAATGAAATGCAAGTTTCCCGAATAAAGCAAGTTGAAACAAAAGCAGTACATACTAAGAAGCCAGAAAATAAAGAAGTCGAAGTTTAGACTAGGGAAATTGAAAAATCAATTGGGCTTTCAATCTAGAAAACGAATTGAATAAAATTAAAATTCCAATGCCTTTGGTTGAACTTTCTAGAAATACCATCTATAAAAATCAAATCACAAAAGCAATAACTTTTTCTGATGTTGAATGTCAAGCCGATGTTATCAACCTGCAGGATGAAAAACCTACAATCATGTTTGGGCCACACATTGAGAATAATAAAGATTATGTTGCTCCTTTCTATATTACACCGACTGTGCACGATCATTTACAACACAATTTCATGTTAGACTCAGGAGCTTCACATAATTTGATTCCTAATATTCTCATGGTAAAATTGGGCTTTCAAATTATCCGACCTTATCAAGATCTAGAAAGGTTAAGTGTTTGTGTATGATTAAAGATTTAGTTGTAAATCTTGCTCAGGGTCCTATGAAAAGTATTCTTATGGATGTGGTTGTTTATGATGTTCCTACCAAGTATGGCATGATTTTATCAAACTCTTGTGGTGTCAAGTTAGGACGATCGATCCAGTTAGACATGACGTATGCTACAATTCCAATTTTTGGTGGACGATTTACTCGATTATACAGAGAAACTAGACTGTCTTACACTGTAAGTGACCCCCAAAACCCTAATAATTATCCAGTCTATGTTTTTGATCAAGATCTAGGAAATTGTATATTATCCATAGATGATGATTTTGAAGAATTTATAGCAGAAGAAAATCAAAAAATAGAATTTTCAAAGAAAAATATAAATTTTAGAGACGGGATGTGGAAAATGTTCTTTGATGGTGCTTCATCTTGCGAAGGAGCAKGAGATGGAGTTTTATTTGTGGCACCAGGTGATGAGTATTACATTCTTTTTTCTTATAGATTACAATGGGATATTGATTGTACCAATAATGTGTGTGAATATGAAGCTTTAGTTTTAGGATTAGAAGCTACAAGAAAACTAAAAATCAAACGTTTGATAATTTATGGTGATGCTGAGCTAATTGTAAAAAAATAAAACAACAATACCAAGCTAAGAATTCGAGATTGATGTCGTATAGAAATTGTGCCTAGGATCTCATAGAAAATTTCTTCTGGTCTTTCAATATCCACTCTATTCCCATAATGCATAATCAACACGTTGACTCTTTAGCCAAAGCTGTTGCAACTTTCTTACCACCTATTGTTTTGAAGTCGAAGTATCATATTGAGATGAGACATAAACCTTCAATTCCAAACAATGTTTAACACTGGAAAGTATTTGAAGATTATGAACAAATCAAGCAGTTTCTGGAAATGGTAGATGAGTTTTCTGAGACCCACATTGATCAAGAAAATCAGAATGATCCTGCTTGGATTATGCAGGAAGGAGAAAACCCAGAAAAGTTCCATGATAAAATTGCAAATCGTCGAATGCTCTTACTTAAAAACAATCAAATTCCCAGAGGCCTTATCCCTCCAGAAAGGTTGTTTGACCAAGATGATATACCTTTAAAGTATACTTTGTGACCTCAACCTGAAGAAGTTGAAAAAAATAACATAGGAACAAATGGATTATGCAGGAACGTAAACTTTTAGGGCATATAGTTTCAAAGGATGGAATTAAAGTTGATCCTAAACAAGTTGAAGCTATTGGTCTAGTTAATATTCCTAGAAATAGAAAAAAGATTCAATCTTTTTTAGGAAAAATCAATTTTTTGAGGAGATTTATTCCTAATTTTGTTGAAATAATTAAATTTATTACAAATATGCTAAAAAAGGACAATGAAGTAAAATGATCTACAAAAGCAAAAGCATCATTCGAATGTGTTAAGAAATCCATAGGAGAAGCACCGGTATTGGTAAGTCCCAACTATACAAAAGAGTTCTTAATCTTTTCATTTGCATCTGAATATACCATTAGAGCAGTGTTCCTTCAGAAAAACGAAGAGCGATTCAAACAACCAATATCCTTTTTTAGCAAAAGCCTCAGAGATGCAAAGCTAAGATATGACATTCTTGAAAAACAAGCTTATGCGATGGTGAAGTCTCTCAAAGCTTTCTGAACTTATGTCTTGCACTAAAAAATAATTTCTTATGTACCAACAAATGCAATTAAAGATATATTGGTTCAACCAGACATCGATGGAAGAAGAGGTAAATAGTTGGCTAAAATTCAAGAGTTTGATTTAGAAGTTAAACCAACCAAACTAGTGAAAGGTCAAGGTCTGGCAAGGCTTCTAGCTGAATCAAATTTCAGAGCTCTTGGAATAAATAACTTTGAGTTTCATAATTCTCTTTTAGATATAGAGGAAATTGATGATCAAATGCCTATTATTCAGATTGAAGATAAGTTTTCCTCCTCATCTTGGTACAGTGACATTGTTTCATATCTCCTTACTCTTCAATGTCTGAATGTTATAACTCCTTCTAAGGAAAGAACTTTAAAGTTACATGCAATTAAGTATTTCATTATTGATGGCAAGTTATACTAGAAATATCCTCTGGGTTTCCTGTTATATTGCCTTATATAATTTGAAACATAAGGTGTTATTGATGAGTTTCATGAAGGAGTATGCGGAGGACATCACGCCTGGAGAGAAACAACTTACAAAATCTTAAGGGAAGGATATTATTGGCCGAAATTATTCACCGATGTAAATGCAAGGGTGAGAGCTTG
>SNQJ01S0219938.1:0-15289 GCA_010110895.2 Picea sitchensis
TAGAGGATTGAAAATAAACAATTTTGAGCCAATCAACTATAGGATCTTGTAAAAAATGAAAATACATCCTTTGATCACTATGAACATATGTACAATCCTCCTCATCTTCTTGAAAATATTTCAACTCCAATGAACTACCAAAGACAACTTTTTTAAATTGTTGATGCTTTGCCTGAAATGCAAGTATTTGACAAGAATTACGAACACAAATATAGTTAGTATCATTATTAAAAATGTCTTCTTGATATGATATAAAAACAACAATATGTTTTAGAAAAACAATATGTTCCTGATCATAATCATCTAAAACATCATTCTTATAATCATGATTATTACAAATTTTTGAATATGATGTTCGAGAATTTTTTTCTTCTTGATTTTCTTTCTTAAAACTTTTCATTTGCTGATAATAATTAAATCTTTGAAAAACAATCTTTTTATCAACGTTAAATTTCTCTTGGACATCAACTTCTTGAAAATAAAAACTATCATATAATCACTTACTGTTGTTCGAAATTTCTGCGAATGATAACTTATAGACATAATTTTGTTGAAAAATATTTTTGACCTTTACCCTCCATGATAAGAAAAACATACGTACCCTTTTGAAGACTTTCAAGTTTATACATAACATAATTGTCCAAAGATGTTTCTTCATAARCAATTAAATCTTCTTCATCCTCATTGATATAATAAACTTGYTCTTTCATCTCTTGAACACATTCAAACTATTTTTCAAAATCATTAAAACCTGAATCTCTAAAATATAATGAGATTAACACATTCATCTGAAAATAATCAAAATATTCATAAACATCATCAATYGGTGAACAAATAAACATTTATAAAGAGTTTGTCTGCAAAATATGTTTTTAATTGATACAAGGCTCTSATTTYRAATCATAATAATCACATATAGACTGATAAATGTTCAAKATCTCTAAAGGTAAGGATAAAGAAAATTTYATTTGATCATATTGAAAATTTTCTTGGATAGGTTCATAGCAAATCTCTTGTTCAGATTCATAATTAGTAAATTCATTTTGCTCATTATGCAAATCACCCAAAAAATTAACGYAAACATCAATTTCACACTGATTTAACTATTGCTGATATGAAAATTCCATATCTAATTCTTCTTGTTCATCTTCCTTTTTCTTCTCTTTTGCATTCGAATCRTCCACTTTTTTATCAGATAACATCGCACAAGCCCATAAATTGTTTTCAATTTCTTCAACATCTATAAACATTTGCTGCAAAGTGGAAGACTTCCTTTCTCTGAGGTAAAATGATAAATGATGATGATGTGCTAGTGCATAGTATACCTTAGCAGCAACTTCTGATGGATGAATTTTAACATGCAAATTGTTATATACATTTTCAAATATCCTATTGAATTTTCTAATTGTTTCATAATTCCTTCTTTTCGTAGCATAAAACTTAGAAATATATTGTTGGTGAGGTTTCCTCTCAACCCATTTGTGAAGGAAAGCATCATTAAAATCAATCCAACAATTAATTGATTCAACTGGTAAGTTTTTGAACCATCTTTTCACTTCTCCTACCAATGAATGAGTGAATAACCTCATAAAAACATCCTCATACTGAATATATAAACAATTCGTGAAGTATTCAAATGTTCTAATGTGCCTTTCTGTTGTAACATCATTTTCCCCATTAAATTAAGGAACATATTGAAAAAATTTAGGTGGTAGATCACGAAGAAATAATGGCAGTGTGAGAGATTTATATTTGTTTAAATCATGAGGATGAATCTTTGCAGTTTGATCATAAGATATATTAGATACTGAAGGAATTGGCATATTAATTTCATTCCCAACTAATGTATAAGATTGAATATGCTCTGAAAGAAAAGGGTGAGATTTTTTATCAAGAAAACTTTCAAAGGATGTTGATGTGAGAGGATAATTACTACTAACAAAAGATACTAGTGAAGAAGTCTTATATTGTTTAGTAATATGAGAAGAAGATAGGGTTTCTGTCTCAAAAATATGAAATGAGGTTTTGAACTTTCTATCCTTTGAATCTATAAAATAACATAAAACATTTTCGAAATGTACAAGAAAGAACAACAAAGGACCAAACAATAAATACAAAATTTCTTGAAATAAAATTGTCATCTGGTATCTAATTAATTTACAATGTTTCTTCATTTTTTTTCAAAGGTTGATCTCCTAGTGGAATCTTGAAAATATATTTGAAATTAGAATAGAAAAATTAATGGATTCTTCAAATTGTGGAGTTGAAAGATAGTGGAGTTGTGAGGTGAAGGATTTTATGCAACCTAAGTTTTGTTCACCATCAAAAGGTAGGTATAATTATTTTACCGAGGGAAAATATATCTAAATTCTCTCCCCGGAAACGATGACAAAAAATGTTGTTTTCCTCGAGATATTTCTTGGCTATGGAAACAATTCCAAGGACATTTTAAAATTCTAAGTGATTGGGGTTTTGAAAATCTATTCAGTGAATAAAATATTTAATACTGGTTTTGTCTTAGGATTCAATGATAGTTTTCAATTACTAATATCAAACAATAAAGGGAATATATCTTAATACTTTGGCACAATTTGAATTTGATATCGTTGGAATAAAGTGGGAGAAAAAAATCAAAGAGTAAAATTATGTATCAATATGATAAATATCAATTTAAAACTTGATAACAGAAAATGAAAATAAAGTATAAATGAGTTATTTTATTTAATCATGAGAAATTATATTTCAAATCCTAAACAAATCATAGAATAAAATATACAACTCACCATTTAACTTACGGCTAAATTAATGAAATATGCACTTTAAATAATGCTTAGCGAATGATAGTAGTGGTCATACTAAATTTCCATTGTATAACTCGAATATACCTACTAACGAAATAAATAAAACTGAAAACATACCACGGAAAAAGAACACATGCCAAAGGCTAAATTACATAATCCTTTATTGTTTTTTGAAAGTAATTTCAACTAAAAGCTTAATAGGCCCAATCCAAATTCCATCCCCTCATTACATTGAACTCCTTTCCTTTATACACAAATTTCTTCAACAAAAATTAGTTGAGATGACTATCTTTCAGCCTTTGATTTACAATATTGAATCTAACTTTCTAAAACAGGGATAACTACAATTTGAAAATAGACTTGAATGTCCTAGATTTTAGGTTAACAGGTGATTTGATCCAAAATTTTAAATGATCTTTGAAAGCGTTGCAGTTGGGGTCATTCTTGGTGACAAGGATGAAGATAAAATCTACATGTTCTTTCTCTCACAAATATTGGGTCAAAGTGATCTGGTGAAAGAGAAATTCACTCAGCGAAACATATATGTTCCATGTATCCATATCCTATTCATTTTCATGTTTGGTTAGGTGGATTTGAATTGACCCCAAGCCAAAGCATGATAAAAAATGTAGATGACATGTAGCATCGTTGAATTTGGTTAAATACAAGTTCGGGTCCACACCATCCCTTTATGTTTTGAGAAGTTTCAAACGCGAAATGGTTATGAGTCGTAGATCTCGGATAACGCTTGATCCAACCTACCAACAAAAACACTTTTTTTTAATACGCTTAAAATATAAAAACTAAGAATTATTCGTAAGTTGAAACTATAATTATATGTACAAAAATTATAATATAAATATAATTAACTCTAATTAATATATATAATATCCAAACTTAATATATCAAAATCGTATTTACAATTATATATATATATATATATGACTAATATAACCTATACAACTAACACTAATCTAACTACAATTTAATATTAAAGTTAAAAGTTATGTATTTACAAGAACTTAATCTTAAAACCTAATCTATCTTTACAAAAAAATTAAATTATACTAGAGTTAAAATCTAAACTAAGGAAAAATTTGAGTACATTTAGTATACGATCCAAAAAAATTAAAATTTTTGAATTCTACTTAGAATTTAACCTATGTCACTGTAGCGACCCCGTCGTTACGACCACAAGCGATATACAACATGTCAATTTTTTTTTCTTATTGTGGCGTTAGGAAATTACATCATACTAAGAGCAACAACGTCGACACATTAATCACTTAATTTAGCGAACCAATAGTAAGGCATCAATAATTGAATACATCACTATGCTGACAAAACATCACCATGTAGTACAACATGCATGGTGATGTATTACCCCATTAAATAACAACTGCTAAACACATAGTCTACGATATTCGATCTAAAAAATCCATCAATCATAAGCATTGATTAATCAAGGCACAAGAGAAGCGTTCATGTAACTCCCAAGAGACCATGCTAAATTCAAGGCACAAGCGTTTATCAGTTAAATTTTCGAGGCACAATGCCCCATCATGAAATACGATCATCCGTAACAATTTTAATTACGCGCTAGAAGACTAATGTCTAAGAATGTCATCTATTACTAAATCCAGATGTGCACAAAGTTTAAGATCTAAGTCGTCATACAATGCAGACATCAATGTTTCTAGAGTTCATCTAGAATTTATATCAATGAAAACTAACTTTTCAACAAGAATTGGATGAAGCAAACAATATTATCTATGTCTTAAATATTTGAACAATTTTCATTGATCACTATTTCCATTGCATACCAATACATATTCCCTTTGTCTACCTTCTATATATGTTCCATTTTTATATCATTCTCTTAAATTGTCTTTGTCTTGTTTGTATACTCTACCTTCTATATATGTTCCATTTTTATATCATTCTCTTAAATTGTCTTTGTCTTGTTTGTATACTCTAATGATGTAAACCACTTTATCTCTTCAACATAATTAAATATGTAAAACTAACCTTTCACCACATCCGTAATCAATCCTTTTAAATTTTTTAACACATTATATTATATTAATTCAAATTTATTATATATATTATATTAATTCAAATTTCAAATTTGTTTTGACTAGATCATTAATATATTTTCACTTATCATTAAACAAATACTAACATAAATAATTCAAAAACTCAAAACCTTATACTATTGCATGACCTAATGTATTTGTCACATCCCATATATTTTTATGTAGAAAAATACTTAAGTAGGCATCTCATCTCTCCCATTTGGTAAGTGATATCTCATACCTTTAGGTGTACATAATTATTTTAATAACATGAAATTATTCCACTTAGTTTATCGTTTAGTTAAGATGCAATTTTCCTTTATCCTTGGTAAAATTTAAAGGAACAACAAAATAATTGCAGAAAATAATACTCACAATTCAATATCTATAACCTAGGTAATTAATGAAGACAACCATTACTTAACACACTCACTATCACCTCTAAGTCTTAAATTAGTAGTACGTTTGTCTTCACTGACTGAGTGCAATAAAGCTGCATGTGGCATCAAACTCGGAATACCTCCAGGAATTGATTGTGTCAGTCAAGCTACCCATGGAGGCAGGTTCAAAAAGAAACAAGAAATTTGTCAGCCTGAGCATGAAGGTCGGTTCAGAATGAAACAATTAATTTCGTTCAGTGCTTTCATCTCTGAGTTAATATTTGCACCGAGAGCTTCACGGAGAAAGAGAATTTCAATATGAGGTTTCTCATCCTCTGTGCGGCAATATTTTGTTCTGTTAATTTAGGAAGACTATCCTTCCATGGAATTTTTCCCGACTCATTTATCATTACCTAGAGCTTCCCGATCCAAGGTTGCTCTGCTCGCACCTCCCGGTTCACTAGGGGTGTACAAGGAGATGGCTGTCGAAATGTTCTCTGTCTCGGAAAAAAAAAATGACTGTTAAAAGGCAGTTTGAAATCTATACTTAACCTCCGGAGATCGATCGAATAGAAGGAAGACAGGAAACTCTGCTGACCAAATAAAGTTTTAAACCAATGGAATATCGGGGATAGTTTTTGTCATTGATGCACTCGATAGTAGGTTAGATTGGGAGGAAGGTATATAGTTTCTGTCATTGATGCACTCGATAGTTCCAAATTTGAGATCTCAGTTGAGAAGAGATATCCCTCCCTTTACAATACGAAGTGAATTCGATCTGGAGATAAGAGTTGACCACCGGAAGATAGCTTCAAGGAAAATAACAAGTTATTGCAGAACGCTCCAGGATTTAATTCTCTGCTATTTCTTTCCGTCTCGCCAGTATCTTTTTACAGTCAAATGATCAATTATTTCAATAGCACTCGAACATCAATGGCTGCAGTAGTTCAAGATGAAGATCGAAAGCAGTAGCCAGTTCCAAGCTTCCAAATTCAGTAGATCCAGCTTACCTAGTTCCCATCGCACTAGCGGGAAAGGGTTCTAGTACCTACTTGTTCATTACGGATATTCCTGGGAGCTTATAGGTAGTATAATAGAACACTCTTATATGTGCTTTATTCCTTAATACATTGGATTTATAGACCTTGTTTACGTAAATAAGGTAAGCTTAAGCTATGATGTCGGATATTAGATATCAAATGTCAGAAGTGGAAACTAGCTTTACAGACCTTGAATCCAGACCTTTGGCCACCCCCGGATTATTACTAACACTCACTAGAAGAACACACTGAATCATGTCCTTCCAGAATAATACTAGATAACATCAAGGAGATAACAACTGCTCAGAAAAACTATTGCGATGGGAACGCGATGGGAACAATCGAGAGACAGGGGTCTGGGAACAATCTGAGAATAATATTTCCAACTTTTTGTTTCTTTCTTTGTGTCAATATTTATTTGAGCTGAGGGAAGGTCCCCGCAATGACTGATCTATTCTCTTCAATGGCCGATCTCTGTCGTAGGACCGATCAATTCCTGACCTCTGCAGAAAAATGATTTTTAAATTTTCAACTGCTATTGAGCGCGTACATGTATGGGGTTCTACCTAAGAATCCCTAAATCAACATGTCCCACAAAATTCAATCCTAAACCGAAAAGAAATCGATTTTAAGAAAAACCATAAATGCAGAGAATATGAACCATCAGGGGGCTTGTAAGAGCTTGCCCAAGTTGCTGGGCAGTTTCATGATTTGCAGAAATTCTAAAATAGTTAGGGGGATTGGTATGAGATAAACCAATTCTCTAGGTAAACATAGGGCGTGGCTTAGAAAGGGGAGAGGAATAATAAAATAATAAAAAGGGGAGAGGAATAATAAAATAAAAAAAATAAAAAGAAACTATAGAAGAGATAAATCGCAGGCAATCTAATATCAACATGTAGGGGAGGCTCAACTCTTTGATTAATCTACAAACCATAACATATAATCAATGATTTCAACAACACATGAAACTATATGAAAATACTAACTAAATTATAATTGTAAATTTTAAAGGCACACTGTAACTGAAGGCAAAGGGTTTGAATGGTTGTTCTATGCTTGCGCTCCATCCGGCTCCTATTTGATCCTCCTCATTTTGCTTGCTAAACGCTGAGACCTCATTGGTACCTTCCATTCAACGCTAGGGGTTAGTTATAACTGTAAATTTTAAAGGCACACTGTAACTGAAGGCAAAGGGTTTGAATGGTTGTTTTATGTTTGCGCTCCATCTGGCTCCTGTTTGATCCTCCTCATTCTGCTTGCTAACCGCTGAGACCTCATTGGTACCTTCCATTCAACGCTAGGGGTATTCTTCTCCCCCATGAACCCTCCGAGCTGCAAATGGGCCAAACACACAACCAAAGAATAATATAGCTCTCAACTCACCTCGCAAGGTCGAGCTACCACTCTCTTTCGAGTTGGGCATTCCAACTCCCACAAGGTAAAATCAGTCAAGAAAAATATCGGCAACGTAAGATTACGCCTACCAAACGTGATCCATACTCCTCCTCCACCATCCTTTTTATAGAGTTTTCTTAGTGATTAGTTTCCCAAACCTCATTGTATCATTTTTATTAAATTTAATTTGGATAAACCTCCCCCGTACACGTCACCCGATCCCTTAGTTGCACCAGAAATTAATTAATTAATTAATTCATTTTTTTCTATTTCCCTCACCCACCTAAAAGCGTTATTCGATGTCCCTTTATTCCCTTACATTTCTTAAATGACTTACACCTTACTTAAAGCCTAGTTGAGTTAACAAATAGAAAGTTTCAAAGGCTAGATTCCCTACTAAGTTAGACATTCCCCTTTTTCTTTAAGTTTCCCCTTTTCTTTAAGTTTCCCTTTTTTTTAAGTTTCTCTTTTTTTTACTAAGTTCATAATTAGCAAGTTTAGACAAAAAAAACCATTTACCCCTTTTAATAATTAAACCTTCATTAAAAATTTTACTTTAATTATTAATGCTTGAATTTTATTTACCCCCTTCTTGTTACATGTCCATTTTTTTTTGTTTTTTTTTGTTCACATATTTTACTTAGACCTAGGTTTTAAATTCACTAGGCTTGGCTACAGTTCTTAAGGGAAAAATTTGTTATTAAACTTCACTCATACCATCATTCATTTAAAGTTTGACCAAGTCCTAAGGAGGCATAATTTTCTAGGTATTATGTTTATTAACTTACCATAGTTAAAATAGCAATGTTCCCTTCAAGACGCACTATGTGCTCCAAGGGTGCCACTCGCTTTCATTCATGTTTTATTTGCACGACATGCCCTTCAAGACACACTATCTTCTCCAAGGGTTCCACTCACCTTTTGACTGATTTTGGTAGAAGTCAAATCCCTGGAGTCAATACTCCTTCAGGTGACCTAGTGGGAGACTAAGGAACTTTAAGGAATAAGGACCCTACCTTATTGTGTGCCCCTTAAAATCATCGTGAGTGGTTGTCACAGTCTTCCGTCATGGCATTGTGGGTCTTCTCGAACTAGGTGATCGTTAAGCTACAATTCGAGCCATGACGAGAGTGATAGTAGGCTATGGCAGGGCTGCTGGCACATCTCTCCCTCAATGTCTATGGTTTTCGAGCGTGACCCCTCTACTCCAAATGTGTTTTTGATTAGAAATATATCGTCAGCTTGCATCCATTGAGAACATGTCAGTGGTAACAATCAACAACATAATATCTAGTTACATGTCACATATGTAATATCAAAACATTCAAACCATAATCGTTCGCTCCCTGACTCAATCTGGGGTCCAAGAAGTTCCATCGATTCCATTGCCATCCTCAAACACCCAAATTCCTGCACACTTAGGAAAACGAGTCAATAACACATGTCGATATAAATATCATAAAAATAACATATCATCAAATCCACAATCATCATCATGCTCCATAATCGAATCAATCAATCATATAGTGAACTGAATCACTTGCACAGAATTGTACACAAGAATAAGTCACATTGGGTGCATGAAAGAGAGGGATGTTACATACACCCTCTCTTGTTTTAAACTTTGTCCCAAATTTTCATAGTATACAAATGAAAAAATAAAGCATCTTACAATATCTAAATGTCTAGTTATCAAGACAAAGGAATCTCTTGACACATATCATGCGTCCTCCTAGGTAGCTGAGTGTGGACTATAATCGTCCCACTGGACCTTGACCTGATAGACATTTTGATGCCGTAGATTTCAAATGTGATGGTCTAGAAAGCGGATTGGCTCCGCCGTGAGCACACCCTCACCCAACATCTGCCAAGAACTCAGTCTATCTCATGTGTAGGATCATTGACCTAAGGTCACACACAGATACAAGATAAACATTGCATAACACCTCCAAGAATGATACATGACTGGTCATTAGGCCCTTCATAATTACGGTCGATGCGATGCACATCAACAAACCCTTCTACCGATCCGGCGCTTCTTCCATCACCTTTCGTATCATTTTTAATTGTTCTTTCAATTATCGTATCACTTATGGTCCTACCAGGACCCCATCCTCGAGTCGATCCCCACTCAAAATCATTAGATGCGGTCACCCATAAACAAACTCAAATGGCACTATATTAAATGTTCTTTGATGGTTTTTGTTGCACGCAAACTCGGCCAACGACCATAACTATTCCCAACATTTATGTTGGTCCAACACACACATGCACAACACAACCTTCCCAAATGGCTTTGCTCCTTTGGTCATCTTGTCTATCTCAAGGACATGTTGTACTAAAGTTCATTGGTGTTCCCAAGGCCTATTGGGAAACTCATCCAACGTTGCCTTGCAAACACCAAATCCCTTATCGGATACAATTCCCTTGGTACGTCTGGTAGTATCAAAATCTTGCTGATATAAAATTTAGCTATACCTGGTGCGTGATGCATTGTACGCACAAGGAAAAAATGTTAATTCTTCGTCAGAGTATCAACTATCATGAAAGTCGGGTCGTCCTCCTTGTCGTCAGTGGAAATTCAACAATGAAGTTCGTCGAAATGATCTCCCATGTTCGTCAGATTTTCTAAATCTAAAGAACCCTCGATGAACCATCGATAATATCCCACTATACCCATGAAGCTATGCACTTTTGAGACATTTTTCAGTGTAGGCCACTCCACAATATCCTCTACCTTCGTTGGATTCACAACAATGAATTCACTTAAGGAAACATGTCCTAAATGATGAATCCTTAAGAGAATTGTGACAATTTATCATAATTTGTTCTCTCGCAACACTGTAGTATCAAGTGTAAAAGTTCATCTTCATCTTTCATCACCTAAGAAAATATCAAATTTCATCAAGGAAAACTCATCAGTATTCGGGAAAGGTGTCCATGACCCATCCTTATTCCGTATGAAATTAGTAGGAGAAGTCCAAGGCGATACACTTGGACGTATAAGTCATAGGTCCATCAACTCCTTCAGTTTCACTTTCAACTCCTGTAACTCAGTGTTCGACATACGATAAGGATTTCTCACCTTTGTTTCAGTTCCAAGTTTTAGGTCGATGGTAAATTTCATCTTGGCTTCGGGCGACACACCTAGTAATTCTTATGGGAATCATGTCTGAAACACTTGTACTACCAGAAGGTATTCTAATCCTTCCGCCATGCCCTTGAAGTTTTGCGCTAAGTATGCATAATATTTCATTCCCGCACATGTTCTTCTGTAGTTCTAGGGAAGAAATGCACCTCCAAGATACTCCCTGGTTCCTTCGTAAAAACACTCGTCTCTGTCCCTCGTCATCGAACAAACTCAATCATTTTATCTTACAGTGGAGTATCACCTCATGTGATTCCAACTAGTCAATAATAATCATGTCATGATGATCTTAAGATTGCGACGTTTAGGTCAGAATTCATTACACCATTCCCTAAGTTAAAGTGAAAATTAAAACCCCTTCCTCTAACCATCTGATTAACACCCGAGGTCACTTCGATGAATTTAAGCTCATACTGTCGAATGCCTTCACCTGAATCCATTTCGTGCGATACTATGAATATATCTCTCTGTAGCCCCATGATCTAACAAACACTAGAAGTTTGGTTGGCGATGGAGCATGATGCCTCGAGCACAGTGGAATAGGGGTCGACCTAGAGGTTATTCACCATGGTCATGAATCCTATGGGCCTTGCCCATATTCACAATAGTAGTGTGTCCTATTGAATTGGCCTCTCTGGCCCTCTCAACTAGACAGTTGCGTTGGTAATGTGTCTCTCCACATGTCCAGCATCTGGTCTTCGGTCTATCACTTTGGGTTCCTAAAGTAGTATTTGTTGGCCCGCTAGCCAGAAATCCTGTTCTATTTCACTGAACAGGCCCAACCGTTGTTGTTGTTGAAGTGGTGGTCCACTATAGTGGGGTTCTCTACTGAGGAACCTGTTGTCGTGGTGTCGTGAACAAGGGATCCATAGACGTATCTTGATACCAATATGTCTTGTCTGGCCGACCTCTAATGTTGTTGCACACCAGATGTTGTTAGTCTAGATGGTCTTGTAGGAGTCCTGCCTAGACTTCCGCGATGAAATATTCCTTACCTAAGAGGCCTACTAGACTGCATCATGCAATGCCCGAGGCTTTAGCTCCTCACCTCCACACGGAATTTATAGTAAAGGCCAGTCACGAACTTGCCAATCTACAACTTCTTCATCTTCAGATACGGGGAATACTGAAGAAGCTCCATAAATGTGGTCTCATAATCTGACACCATACGACCACCCTTTCGTAAGGCACCGAACTCATCGAGCTGGTGCTCGACGAATTCCTATGACAATTACTTTTCCTGGAACCATTCCCCTAACATGGCTTCAACGACCATGTTTATATAAGGTAGGAGTGTCTTCCTCCATAGAAGAGCACTCCCCTTTAGCTGAAGACCTCCTGTGCGGACCTTCGTGCTGGAGGTCAAAGTCGAGAAGTACATTGCTTGGCTCTCCAGCCATGCCTCAATGGTTGAGTCGTTCATGACACTCGTGGACTCAAGAACTTAACCCTCTCGATTTTTTAGTGAAAACTACCAGTACTGGTGGGGCGTGTTGTTGACCCTCAGGGGTACATGCACCCTGGCCTTATCTCAACATAGACGATTAGTCAAGGCCTCTGACATTTCCAGGTAGGGCCCTGTCAGACCCAATGCATCCCACGCGAAAATCCTCTCATGCTCAGGACTTGTTATTCTCCTTCGGGGTTGGAATCCTCTGGCGTGTGTGCTACTGGAGGCGTCATGCCTCCTACCTAGGCACCACATCGAAAATATCTATGGCGTCCTCTAACTGTGATTTCTGCAAGGATAGGTTAACAATCTAGTTAGCGTTGACTATAAATCAAGGGATTAATTTAGTGGAAGGCGTGGCCATCCACAGTCACAGGGTTGACCCTTCTTTGATACCATATGTAACGGCCCTACCATTACGAACACAAGCGATGTACAACAAGTCAATTTTGTTTTCTTAGTGTGGCGTTAGGAAATTGCATCATACTAAGAGAGACATCGTCAACACATCAATCACATAATTTAGCAAAACAATAGTAAGGCATCAATAATCAAATATGTCACCGTGCCGACAAAACATCACCATGTACTACAACATGCATGGTGATGTATTAACCCATTAAATAACAATTGTTAAACACGGAAACTACGATCTTCAATCTCAAAAATCCATCAATCCTAAGCATTGATTAATCAAGGCACATGACAAGCATTCGGATAACTCCCAAGAGACCATGTTAAATTCAAGGCACAAGCGTTTATTGGTTAAATTTTCGAGGCACAATGCCCTGTCAAAAAACACGGTCATCCTTAACAATTTTCATTATGCGCTAGAAGACTAATGTCTATAAATTTCATCTATTACTAAATCCATATGTGCACCGAGTTTAAGATCTAAGTCGTCATACAATGCATACATCAATGTTTCTAGAGTTCATTTAGAATTCATATCAATGATAGCTAACTTTCCAACAGTAATTGAATGAAACAAACATTATTATCTATGTCTTAAATCTTTGGACAATTTTCCCTTACATACCAATACATATCCCCTTTCTCTACCTTCTATACCTTCTATATATGTTCCCTTTTTATATCATTCTCTTAAATTGTCTTTGTCTTGTTTATATACTCTAATGATGTAAACCACTTTATCTCTTCAACATAATTAAATATGTAATACTAACGTTTCACCACATCTCTCATCAATCCTTTTAAAAAATTTAACACATTATATACATTGATTCAAATTTCAAATTTATTTTGACTAGCTCATTAATATATTTTCACTTATCATTAAACATATACTAATGTAAATAATTCAAAAACTCAAAACCTTATACTATTATTGCAAGACCAATGTATTTGTAATATCCCATATATTGCCATGTAGAAAAATACATAAGCAACACTTAGAAAAATAGTTAAGTAGGCATCTCATCTCTCCCATTTGGTAAGTGATATCTCATACCTTTAGGTGTACATAATTCTTTTAATAACTTGACATTCTTCCACTTAGTTTATCGTTTAGTTAAGATGCACTTTTCCTTTATCCTTGGTTAAATTTAAAGGTGCACATAATTCTTTTAATAACCTGACATTCTTCCACTTAGTTTATCGTTTAGTTAAGATGCAATTTTCCTTTATACTTGGTTAACTTTAAATGAACAACAAAATAATTGCATAAAATAATACTGACAATTCAATATCTATAACCTAGTTAATTAATGAAGACAACCATTACTTGACACACTCACTATCACCTCTAAGTATTAAATTAGTAAGTCTTAAATTAGCAATACGTCTGTCTTCACCGGTTGAGCGCAGTAAAGCTGTGCGTGGCATCAAACTCGGAATACCTCCAGGAATTGATTGCGTGGAGGCAAGTTCAGAAAGCAACAAGAAATTCGTCAAGCTGGGCTTGAAGGCCAGTTCAGAATGAAACAATTAATTTCGTTCAGCGCTTTCATATATGAGTTAATATTTGCACGGAGAGCTTCACGAAGAGAGAGAATTTCAGTATGAGGTTTCTCATCCTCTGTGCGACGATCTTCTTTTCTATTAATTTAGGAAGACTGTCTAACTCATCTGAAGGTATTCCACTTCTAAATTAACAGACTCAAAATACCTTTTTGATATGCATTTTACCTTCTCTAACAGTTCAATCCTTCCATGGAATTTCTCCAGTATCGTTTATCATTACCTAGAGCTTCCTGATCCAAGGTTGCTCTGCTTGCACCTCCCGATTCACTAAGGGTTTACAAGGACATGGCTGTCGAAATGTTCTCTGTCCCGGAAAAAAAAAATCACTATTAAAAGGTGGTTCAAAATCTCTACTTAACCTCAGGACTCAGGAGATCTATCGAATAGAAGGAAGACGGGAAACTTTGCTGACCAAATAAAGTTTGAAACCAATGGAATATTGGGGATAGGTTCCGTCATTGATGCACTTGATAGTAGGTTGGATTGGCAGGAAGGTATTGGCAGAGTTTCAGATTCGAGATCTCGGTTGAGAAGTGATAGCCCTCCCTTTACTATAAGGGGTGAATTCGATCTGGATATAAGAGTTGACCACCGTAAGATAGCTTCAAGGAAAATAGCAAGTTATTGCAGAATGCTCCAGGATTTAATTATGTACTATTGCTTTCTGTCTTGCCAGTACCTTTTTACAGTCAAATGATCAATTATTTCAATAACACCCCAGCATCAATGGCTGCAGCAGTTCGAGATGAAGATCGAGAGCCATAACCAGTTCCAAGCTTCCAAATTCAGTATATTCAGCATACTTAGTTCCCATCTCACCAACGGGAAAGGGTGTTAATACTTGCTTATTCATTACGGATATTCCTGGGATCTTATAGCTAGTATATCAAAGCACTCTTATATGTGCTTTATTCCTTAATCCATTGGATTTATAGACCCTGTTTAAGTAAATGAGGTAAGCTTAAGCTCTAATGTTGGATATTGGATATCAAACGTCGGAAGTGGAAACTTCCT
>SNQJ01S0219939.1:0-15171 GCA_010110895.2 Picea sitchensis
AGGAATATGCCAATGGAGAGTGAAGACAAAATTGGGCTTTAAAAAAAAAATGAAGAGTATAAATACCCTACATAAACAATTTGATGAAATACCTTTGGAAAATGAACAACATCAACAACTAAAATCAATAAAATGTATGTCACTT
This sequence comes from Picea sitchensis, assembly GCA_010110895.2. Lineage (NCBI taxonomy): Eukaryota > Viridiplantae > Streptophyta > Pinopsida > Pinales > Pinaceae > Picea > Picea sitchensis. The sequence continues at coordinate 146 of SNQJ01S0219939.1, forward strand.
TCCAATGCTTTAAGGGGGTTAACAATTCCTCCTTAATAGCCAAAGAAACAAATACTCATTTGACCAATACGATGGGAAAATAGAATATCAATAACATGTAAAAAAATTCCTCTTTGTCAAATGGAAAAAAAACTTGTCATGAATTCCATCACAGATTTGTCCAGTTGACACAACAAACAACATACTCATAACCATCAATGACAATAACATAACAATAAAAAGCCTTACCGTTATCAAAATGCATAAGAATAACAATGATATATTTTTAAGTGCAATACTTTAAGTGTAATATGATTGTTTCCCTCCCAATAGTTAACACCCAAATCTTCTATTGATTACCCGAGTTTCGTATGGATCAAAGTTGCATGCATTTCAAAACCTTACCCCAGGGGTTTTGGCCCATTTTAAACCAACCCAGATGCTCAGAAAATTGACCAGAGTTTTGGATTGGATGGAAATTTAAAACCGCACCGCTGGAAAACGGGTTGAAAAGTAACTCGGGAGGGAAGATTGCTCCCAAGTTATCCCACTCCCTTTATATTTCCCTTCCTATCTTCTACACATTTAGTTATTTCTCCCAGTTTCACTTGTCAACTCCAGACAGATAGACTCGAGAGAATTCTATTGCACTCAAGAAAATTCCAGAGTCTGAGAAAATGGCCAGGGACAATTTGAGGGGATCGAGATGAAATGTAGAAGTAACGGAGGAGGATTATAATGATCTTGTCTCTACACTTCAATCCCTCCAAATACAGGTTCATGGCCTTTTTAATCAAGTCCTCTCCATCCTGGAGATAACGATTCAACATTGCCAATCTCAACAGTGGATACAAGATGAGTGTGCAACACTCAGGTATTAGATAGAGGAACTCATGCATCATATAGAGGAACTCAAGCTTCGTCCCAGCTCCAACACTCCCTCAAGTTCGACTTCAACAATATCAGAAGAAGCATTGTCTCCAGGGATTCGCTATCAGTTCCCATACATAAACTGATCCAGATGGATGTTGGTGGCCTCCCACCTATTCCTACTGGTTCATTTTGGCAGTTTTCCAGTTTGACAATTTTTTCCTAGTTTTTAGGTCCCTGACTTCCGGGGTCGTTTTAAGGCCCTCAACAACCTTTTTAGGGCTCACCACAGTCAAATTGGAAACAAAGTCAAATTTTGATGCCAACATGTGTAGTCCTTAGATATACCTTTCCAATGAGTTATCGTTCACCTAAAACGAAGATTGTATCCAAAAGTTACGACCCCGAGAAGTTGATGTACTAGCTTACCCCAACGGGGCCGACATGACTTTTGGCGCTTCATCTTCTAGGGTTAGGTTTTTGGATGTCGAGGGTTTTTGCATTCATGATTATTGTAAAAATGCCTTCAGAGCCTCATTGTAATCATGTTCTTGCGAATGAGCGCAATCATCACATCTCTTCTCATAGATAAGTCGTCACCATTCCAACAAGCTTGTTTTTCTGCTGCATTTTACAGTTTCAACTTATTTTCTTATTGAATAGAAAACCAATTTTACTATATCTCTGTTATTCTGTGTTAAACATCTTTTAATAATCTATATTCATTTCTTTCTTCTCATAAAATCCAGATCAGTGCTATCAGAGCGTTGCTCCTTGTTTTTCTTAATGCATGTCCCCAACGAGGTTAGGTACAAAGAATTGGGTCTCGAGCTTGTTTCTCTTGAGGACAAAAGCTCTCGCACGCCCAAATGACCTCTCATGGCAGGAGAAAATAAATATGACGGGACATGAGATCTTTTCAAATTTTTTCTTGAGGAAGCCCTCACACAGAGGAACAAGATGATTGATAGTTTCGCGCAAATCCTTCGATGGCTACCAACAGGCGACACATCTTCCTCGAACGGAGACGTCACCCCTTTCAAGGTACAAATCAACTTTGATATTCCTATATTTGAAGGTCCGATAGATGCAGATGTTGTAGACAAGTGGTTGAATGTACTAGAAGATTATTTTTCTGTCCATAACTTTTAGAATAGAGAAAAGATTACTTTTGTGCTCCTCAAAGCCGTTCCCCATATCAAAGATTGGTGGGAAACTTTCTGTGAGAAAAAGAAAACAGAGGAACCCTCATTATTTATAGTTGCGGCCACTTGGGAATCCTTCAGGGATGTTATTAAGGAACAGTACTACCGTGTCAGAAGTTATGATGACTTGTATACCAAATGGACCACACAACGACACGAAAGAGACCAAGCAGTGCCCGAGTTCACAAATATCTTCCATACCCTACGCACCAAGATGGGTATCAAAGATTCAGAGTGACATCTGGTGCTCAAGTATCGCGATGCTCTGCATAGACACAACCAGGTGGAAATGGAATTTTTGGACATCTCGTCCTTGGGCATGGCCTATTGATATGTCATCAAAATCGAGCAGAAGCTCAAATAAAAGACACGACAAGTTGGGCTTGGGAACCCATCACAACAAAATCCAGGAAAGGGCGGCCCCAACCTACAGAAAAAAGGAAAGAACAAAGAGGGAAAGCACCAGGACAACCATTCCAAGCCGCCTGCAAAGAAGGACACCAAAAAGACAAAGAAAGATACCAGGAAGTGGTGCAACTTCCATAAGAGCCCTTGGCATAACACTGCTGATTGCCGCTCAAAGCAATCGCTGGTGGCTGAAGTGAAAGCCTTTGAATCAAATGCGAGTTCTGACTCTGATTCAGAACCAGAAATGGGAAGACAAATCATTGATGTGGAACTCAATTCCATCGTTGCTACCACCAAGCTCCAACTCGGTGAACCAGACGATCCAAAATAAGGAGAGTGCCTTTTCCATTCACAGATGTGGGTAAAAGGCCCCCGCTGCACTTCATCATTGAAAGAGGAAGCCAGAAGAACCTCATCTCAGCAGAGGTCATCAAGTGGTTGGCCCTGATGACAACACCGCACCCACAACCCTACACCATTGGATGGGCTCCGCCAAGGAAACAATCTTCGTACCAGCCAACGATGTCGACTGTTGTACAACATCAAGCCCTTCAAAGACATGGTATTGTGTGATGTTTCTCATCTTGAAGTTTGTAATGTTCTTTTGGGACAACCTTATTTATTGAAACATCATGTTGTATATGAGTCTAGGCCTTGTAGTGTTATTATTACTTTAAACAAGAAATTTGACAGGATACCTGAGGCAGTCCCTCCTTGTGTTATTTCCTTGATCTCCACCAAACAATGCAGGAAGGTCATCTCTAAGATTGAGAAATTTGTCTTCTTTGTGATTCTCTCTCAGAGTAAGCGAAAGATCACAACCACATCTAGGGCCTCCACGACCAATATCTCCACACAACAGAAGCAAGTGGATAAGGTCATGGAAGAATACTCATATATCTTCTCCTCTCATACCGGGGTACCTCTGCACTGCCAAGTCAAGCATCCCATCGATTTGACCCCAGGCACACTGCTACCCAATGGGCCAGTCTATCTTCACTCTCTGTTAGAAAACGAGGAGATCAAGAGGTAGATCCAAGAATTGCTCCACAAGGGGAACATCTGTCCCAACTCATCGCCTTGTGGGAGCCCAATCGCACTGGTGCAGAAGAAAGACGAGACTTGACAACTCTGCATTGATTACCGGGCCCTGAATAAAATCACAGTCCAGAACCGATACCCGATTCCCCGAATTGACGACCTCCTTGATCATCTCATAGGGGCCAAATACTTTAGTAAGATTGATTTGAAGTCTGGCTATCACCAGGTCCCAATAGAACAAAAATATGTATGGAAGATCGCCTTCAAGTCAAAATAAGGTATTTTTGAATGGTTGGTCATGCCCTTTGGTTTGACAAATGCTCCAACCACTTTTATGAGGATGATGGACAATATCCTGTGACCTTTCACCAATACTTTTGTAGTGGTGTATCTGGATGACATCCTCATCTACAACAAGACTTGGGCAGAACCCTTGCAACATATTCAATAGGTTCTACACACTCTGCGACAACACAAACTATATGAAAACTTGAAAAAATGTTCCTTCTGCATGGACAGGGTCCATTACTTAGGCTACATCATTAATCAACATGGTGTGAATGTGGATCCAACCAAGATCCAGGTCATCTGTGACTGGCCAGCCCCAACCACACTCAATGAGCATCGGAGCTTCTTGGGCCTCACCAATTTCTATCACATGTTCGTGTTGGGATTCTCTCACATCAAATGGGCCCTCAGCCAAGTAACCAGGGGTGGCGGTAAGGGAAAATTTGTGTAGGGCCTGTCCCAACAACAAGCCTTCGATGAATTGAAGCAACGTTTGTGCTCATCCCCAATACTTTCATTTCTATATTTGCAACATCCCTTTGATATCGAGACAAATGCTTCAGACTATGTTGTGGGTGCCATTCTCACTCAACACGACCACCCCATGACATATCATAGTGAGACACTATCAGATGATGTTCGTAAGTACCCTACTTATGACAAAGAAATGTACTCCATTGTGCAAGCTTTCCGCTAGTGGAGACATTACATTCTTGGGAAGGAGATAGTCATCCAAACTCATCACAAGCCACTATAGTTCATGCAGACCCAAGGAAAATTGCAAAATGATTGCAGAAGTGGTCCACATACTTACAGTAGTTTCGCCTCAACATAAAGTATAAAACATGAAGTACCAACCGAGTTGTTGATTGCCTCAACCGACCTCCAGTCGCGACACTCACCACAGTGCTAAACTCTTGTGGCCAGGAGATCTCCAGATGGTCCTACCTCTACGAGACAGACCCTAACTTCTCCACCACCTACCAAATGTTGGGCGCAAACTCAGTGATCACTAATTTCCATCTTCAGGACGGGTTGTTGTGCCGTCTAAGCCATCTCTACGTTCCATCAAGCGAACATGCGAAGCTGATTTGGGAAGCTCACTACAGTCGTGTGGCAGGACACTTTGGCGTTTAAAATATTGTGGCAGTGTTGCATAAACATTTCTACTGGCCAAAACTCTAGAGGATGTCGGTAAGTATATCAGGTCTTGCACCGCTTGCGCTATTTCCAAACCGACCACTAAGAAATAGGGTTTGTACACCCCTCTTCTTATTCCTGATAGGTCGTGGGAATCCATCTCAATGGACTACATGTCGAGCCTCTCGTCCACCATGAGGGGAAATGACTGTTTTTGTTTTGTTGTTGATTGCTTTTCCAAGATGACGATTATGACTGACTGCAAGAAGAACATCACTGCAGAGGCCACTGCCAAGTTCTTCTTTGAATGAGTGTGGGTACATTTTGGGATCCCATAAACCATTGTCTCAGATCGTGACAGTTGGTTCCTCAACACATTTTGGTCGAGCCTCTGGTCACCGTTGGATACCAATATCACCAAATCCACTCCCTTCCACCCCCAGACAAATGGCCAAATTGAGGTTGTCAATCATATGATTTTCCATATCCTACGCATGTACAATTCCAAGCACCCTCGCACATGGGATGAGAGTCTTCCCTATGTCCAACATAGCTAAACTGGCCACAACCCCTTTCAGGTGAGGTTGGGATTCCAACCATTGGGCCCCATGGATGTTGCACTACCCCTGGCGACCACCTCGGTTGACTCGTCCCCTGCTCCACCAGAATATGACAAAGATGCCCGGTTCATTGAGAGGATCCAACACATCTGCCAATAGGTTCATTATATTTTACAGAAGTTCAATGCCAAGTACAAGCAGTTCCATGATCAAGACTGGGTGCCACATAAGTTTTAGGTGGACAACAAAGTTTGATTGCACTTACAGAAATAACGTCTTACAGGGCCCCATCAGAAGCTTCGCCCACTCCGTTATGGGACATACACCATCACCAAGGTTGTGGGTGACAATGCATTTGAGCTCAACATTCCCCCTTTCCTTGGCCTGCACTTAGTTTTCAACGTGGTTCTCCTTCAACCATATTTTCCACCATTATTGGACACCTCAGAGATAACATAGCAGTTGACACCAACAGAGCTCAACCCTAACTACATGCAACAAACATTTAGTGATCAGATTGTGGACACACAGATCAAGGGTACTCGACAACAAAGGATCCAACTTTATCGAGTTGTTAAAGCAGGACAACTCCTGCACCAAGGCAAGTGGCTCACCCGGGGCCAAATTCAACAGAAATTCCTCATCTGATGGGGAACTCAACGCAATGGAGACCATTTCTTCCTAAGGGGGGATGACCGATCTAGATGGATGTTGGTGGCCTCCCACCTATTTCAACTGGTTCATTTTGGCAGTTTTCCAGTTTGACAGTTTTTTTCCTAGTTTTTAGGTCTCTGACTTCCAGAGCCGTTTTGAGGCCCTAAACAACGTCTTTAGGCCTTGCCACAGTCAAACTATAATCGAAATTATAGTCTGACGACAAGATGTGTAGTCCTCGAATAAACCTTTCCAACGGGATATCGTGTGCCTAAAACATAGATCGTATGCAAAAGTTATGACTCCGAGAAGTTGATGTACTAACTTACCCCAACGGGGCCCACATAACTTTTGGCGCTTCATCTCCTAGGGTTAGGTTTTTGGATGTCGAGGGTTTTGAAATTCATGCTTATTGTGAAAAGGCCTTCAAAGCCTCATTGTAATCATGTTCTTGTGAATGAGCACAACCGTCACATCTCTTTTCAGAGATAAGCCACCACCATTCCAACAAGCTTGTTTTCCGCTGCATTTTACAGTTTCAGCTTATTTCTTTATTGAATAGAAAACCAATTTTACTGTATCTTTGTTATTTTGTGTTAAACATCTTTTAATAATCTGTATTCATTTTGTTCTGCTCATAAAATCCATATTATAAAAGAACTCCATAAATGCGGATTCAACAAGATAATAACCACCCAACTCTCCATAATTATATGGATTTTTGTGTTAAACATCTTTTAATAATCTGTATTCATTTCGTTCTGCTCATAAAATTAAGATTATAAAAGAACTCCATAAATACAGATTCAACAAGATAGTAACCACCGAACTCTCCATATGAACTCTCCATAATCATATGGAGTACTTTTTTGTTTACATTATAAGCATCTTTTGCAAAATTTACTAAGTGAAATGTTTGTTTTGTAAATAAGTATAGGACAAGGTCTATAGAGAAACAAGGGGAATTTCTTTCCAGTGTTCATTATGTAAATCTACTAGACCTGGTTCTGAGTTTTTCTTTTGCCTTCATATGTACTTCATGTGCGTTCTCCCATCCTTAATTCACATGAGAAATTACATGCTGAAAAAGGTCCACATATAAAGGATGACATAATTAATAAAAAACACACCGATCAATGATTCACATCAGAAATAACATGCCGAAAAAGGTCCACATATCAAGGATGACAAAATTAATAAAAAGACACAACTTCCTACTTGCAGGATTCGAACCAATGACCTAAGTATATGTATTAGAAACTTGGATCCCACTATAGTCCTCCGCTCTACCAACTGAGCTAATGAACTACAATAGTTCAGTGATTTAAGTGGTATTACTACAAATAGGTCTTAAAATGGCCGACAAAGCGAGATAGAGATGATGAGATGTAACGGTAATAATTAGAAGCCCTGTGAAATTTGAATACCATCAATGAATACGAGGCGAGGTAGAATGGATGCCCTATAAATTTATCGAAGAAATTTTTTTCATTTCTATCTTCCATCCATAGTCTCTTACTAGTGTGATGTCCCTATAGTCTTTTACTCGTATAATGTCCCTGTAATGTGCAAAGGAATTACTGGTAATTTGGCGGAGCGGTCTGAGTCGCTAGATTTAGGCTGTCATCAGGAGGGCTTAGGTTCAAATCCTATAGTTATCAAATAACAATTCTTTAGTTTAAAAATACTCCTTAAATTTAGAGTGCAACACCCAGATTCAGACATTGAATGGTTGGGTAGTGAATACTTTGTTTCCCTACAACGTTAAACTAAACTAATAAAAAAAATGAACTATTGAAATAAAATAAATTAATAAATAGTGTTCTCAAAATATTGAAATAAAATAAATTAATAAATAGTGTTCTCAAAATAAAAAGGGATAATAATAGATTTAAATTAGTGCGATCAAGTCATGCAAATATAATTTAAAAAAAAAACAATTTGAAAAGGAAAATTCCCAAATTGGACTGTGAAACTATTTTCATACATCTTATGTTTTATCATTGATCAATTTTAAAATGAACAAATATTTAAAAATATGTATTATATCTTATGTAAAACTTAAATCATATTAAAACTGTCTATATTTAATTATGATTTAAAAAAAAATGTTACAAAATTAATATACTCCTACAAACCAACCAATAAGGGTTGTTTATTAGTTCTATGTTTTATTTTTTTAATTGAATCAAGTTATATAAATTTGGAAGAAATTGTGATTTTTTTGTTGTTTACATCAGTTTGGATTCAAAATTTATAAAAATATTTGAGAAACTAAAATTATACAAACTTAGCCACTTAAATCTACAAATCTAACAATTTCGCACAAAATTTCAAACAAAATAAAACAGTCCAACAAGTTCGCACAGAATTTCAAACAAAATAAAACAGAAAGTATAAACAAAACTTAAAATGTTTAAAGTACAAACAATCAAATTAATGGAAACATTTTTTAAATTTTTTAATATGACTACTTTGTAAAATTGTAACATGTCAGTTTTAACACACTGCTGGTGCCATTCGCATTCCCCAACCCTATACATTCCCATCCCAAAGTTATCTGTAAATCCTCCATGAAATTAGGAACTATGGCCTCTATGCTTATATATCACAGAAGCAACTGAGCTCCCCCAAGGCGTGGTTAACATTAGGGTGCAATTAATGAGTGTATATCTGGGTTTGGCATTTTGATTATCCACTTTTAAATGTGATTCATAACAATTATAATAATCTCACACTCGGGGAAAAAAATCCAATTCACTTCAACCTGCACTGCATAATCCATAAATCTCATCAATCCTAACCACCAGAACTTAAGAAGCTAAACTTCATAATACAATATACTGTGTAGAGTAGGCTATTCAGGAAGGAATATTTATAATATATATATATCTTAAGGCAGCTAATTGGTGAATAGTTATACAAGAATTCAGGGGGACGTTCACTCTTTTGAATCCATTTTATACCTCCCCTGACTCACGATACGTTCTTTTTTAGACATAGTAGTCTGTGTAGGGGTGTGTAGGGGTTTGCAGTTGATGTTGTGGTTCAGAAAGGCAAGATTACACGTTCATCTCAGTCGATACAACAATTGCACCATGGGCTATAGAATCTCAGTCTCGAGCCTTACAGACTCCCTTTCACAATTCGTTGCTCAATATTGTGCTTACAGAAAGAATCAGAAGAAGAGGCGAGAGAAGAATGGGACCATTGTGACAAATCCCTATGAGTAAAAACCAACCAAAACTATTACAATGCATGGCTCTCAACTTTCTCAAAATTCCAACAACATGATAATACCAAAATCATAATCCTTTGTATTGCTACTGCATCCTCTTTTTGAGACACTGTGTGCTTCATAGTGCATACGAGCTGATCCTTAATTCTTAGGGGATTTGTAGGGCCATTAGGCTAATCTCGAAAGCAATGCCACCAAATTAGGGAGGCCATGATGGGGGAAATAAAAATGGTTGCCCTTCTATTTCTGACCCTCTCTGGTTTTGGACTCTACTCCTGTTGCATGATCGGCGAGTGGTCCCATATGTCTTGACTACGACTAAGTGTGAGAGCCTTGTGATGAGCCTATGAATTCCTTGTTTTCATGATCTTTTCTTAACTATTCTAACTTCCTTAAGCACCCAAATATCCATTTCCATACCTGAAATATTGTCCTAATTATCCATTATTAGTCATTTTTGTTTATCTAGTATTTGCTTGAGAATTGATGTGTTTAGCATAAATATGAAATAGAATGATAAAATATATAGGTATCTTGAGTAACTCAGTCCATATGTGTTATTTGCATATGTTATGTAATAGTATAGTGAGGAATTATGTTCTGCTACTGAATGTGACTCTAGCATCTAGTGGATTGCTGCTAGTGAATTTTTCTTACTAATTATGTATACATGTGATGTAGAATTCACAACAATCTCAAAGAATGGATTGGTGCTATGGAATGCTTACAAAGACAAGAATTATTACATAATTCTACAATACAACATTATTGTAATGTGCCTCTCACCACATGCAACGATAAGCATGACGGGAATAGCTCAAAGTAGCCATGCAACAAGTCAATCAATTATAAAACTCAAATCAATTGGCCACCACTTAGATGCTTCATAATGGCAAGAAACCACAAATGCTGCATTGATTTGTAGGAATTCTGTTGGAGAGAGAGCCACAAATTAATTTATGTAGCTCAGGATAGGTTAGCAATCATATTAATAAAAGATAGGATCGATTTTATTTCATTAGCATTGCAATTGCAAATTCCTCAACTAATGTGAGATTAGATCTCTTATTTCCATTTGCTTCTCTTATTTCCATTTGCTTGTTATGAATAGAATTTTTGTTCATAGGATTCAATCCCTTGCTTTCTTTAGAATAAGGGCTTACCCTGAAGCTGCATTTGATGGTTGAATCCCCTATGTCCATAAATTAGAAGCTGCATCTGATGGTTGAATCCCCTATGTCCATAAATTAGATTGTTTTCTTTTAAATGTTTGTAGTTTTGTTTCAGTATTTTGTTGTATGTTCAATGCTATTTTTATTTTATTCTGCAGTTGCATATGTTCATGAATCTAAGGATTCTTCGGCTACATGTTCCATGGTGGTGATTAATTGAGGAACCTATGAGGGTGATTAAGATCCTCTTGTCTCATTACTCATCCTCTGGTCCACTATCTACATTTCTTCCAAGGGATTCTCTCAATTCATATCTCCTTCTTGCTCTTTTTTTTCTCTATTATCTGCAAGTTGATAGGATTTTGGTGTTTTTTTCATTCTTGTTTATTTTCTCTTTTGGCTTTATTATCGATTGTATACTCTCTTTGTTTATCCGTAGACTACATTGTATACTCTCTTTGTCTATCCATAGACTACCTCTCTCAAAGATTTTTCTTTCATTTTGGCTTTCTCCTTTCTTTATGGACTTTCCTAATCACAACTATTCTACTCAAGGCATCTCATAGACATTTATCCCCCCAATCGCCGGTCTTGATGTCTACTCCAGTTGAAAGACGATGGAATTTTCACTTGGAAATAATGGAGTAAGAGAGTTGTGAGAGTTAGTTCTAAGAGTCAGTTTGTAGTTAAAGTCTACTTCACTGTCGGTGGAGTCTAGTTGTCTGTGGTTTGCATGTAACCGACTAAGTAGGTTAGTTTCCTATATAATTATGTAATCAATCTTCATTGAATATAGAAGTGAGCGTAGCCTCGCCGGTGTGTGTTTGTTTATCATATTTTAAGTTGGTATCAGAGCTAGTTGTAGATCCAGCGCTGTGAGACAAGATCCGATCTCGAATTTGTTTTTTGAAAAATCACCGATGCCCCCCTATATAGTGTTAGAGAGCGTCGACGCTCTCACAATTGTAAAATTGCATTTTTCAGATCCTCGACGCTCCCATTGAATGCGTCTAAGAGTGTTGTTGCACCGACGCTCCCCCTTCCACACGCAACCAACGCTGCCAACTCCGACCAGCACCCCTTCTCTCTAGTGCATGAGCGTTAGCGCTCCCCTCCATTTATGTGTGAAGCACCGACCAGTTTTCTCGTGGACTATAGCGTGAGTTGTTTTTTTTTTTTTGCTGGAATGAATGTGCAAATAGTGAATCCGTTAATCGCTGGTGCATGCGTGGGTTCTTGAGGGAGGTCGCGTGCATTTGATGCGTGAGCAAGATTTGGTTATAGCGTGAGTTTTGGAACAAATCGTGAAGGGTTTTGTTTTTTCATGAAGCCTAATTTTTTCATATTTGAAGCATGAGCCTTGAGAGGTTAAAGTGTGAGGGAGTTATAAATTTGGTGGCTGCTATAAATTTTTTATATTAAAGTTGAAAGTAAAGTGTGAGGTGTTATATGAGAAATCGTGGGTGTGAGGTTTTATATGAGAGTTATTATATGGGAGTTTTTATATAAGAGTTTTTATTTTTATTTTTATATATGAGCCTTTATATGAGCTTTATTTTTTATATGTAAAGCTTTGAAGCATGAGGAAGGGGTTATTCTTATGCATATGAGGATGCATGTTTAATTTTTTCTTATATTTATATTAAGACAACTGAGAGCTAAGGTAGAGATGGATCGGTGGATCCAAAAGGCAGAGCGACAGACTGCTCAACACTCGACATAAAGTTGCATATCCTTGGTGATTCACTTGCAAAGACTAACTTGCAGAGATGGAGAATCCTCTAGCGGAGACCGACCTCAACGAAGCCAACAAGTTAGATGGCTCAAATTTCATTAACTACAAATTCAAGATGTAGATGCTCATGGAGGGCTATGGTGTCTGGAACATTGGGAAGGGAACTAAAGTGAAACTTGATGTGGCTGCAGGTGCGACAACAACACAGATCCAAGATTGGGAAAAGCGCAAAAACAAGGCAAATGTATTGTTGTGCATGTCTGTTAAAGATAACATAATTCCACATATTAGAGAAGCTACAACTTCTGCTACAACGTAGACAATGCTTAAATCGTTGTATGAAACTAGAAACACAAATCACATTTTGTTTCTGAAAACTAAACTGCTAGGCATTAAGATGGATGGAAATGAATCTGTTAGTTCATTTTTGGGTCGTATTAAAGAGGTGAAAGACAAGCTAGTAAATATAATGGAAACTGTTTCCAACACTGATCTGGTCACTATTACCTTAAATGGTATGCTAGAAGATTATCATATGTTCATAACAGGTCTTGCAGAAAGGGAGAAACCTCCTACGTTTGAAGAACTGACAGGTATTTTGCTGCAAGAGGAAGAGAGGCGCGGGAATCTGAAGCCTCACAATACATATTTGGTACTATGGTCAAATAAGAGATCCTCGAGAGGGAGATTAGGAGAAAGAGGCAAAGGAGATAGTTCATTGCATAGAGGTAGTTCATGGCAGAGTGGCAGTTCATCGTAGAGAAGACAATCTCCAAGGCCGAATCAAGGTATGCAATCTAACAGAATTGAGTCAAAGAGTTGTTTTTATTGTGGTCGACCTGGACATATTGTTAGAGACTGTCATAAGAAGAAGAGTGATGAGGCTAGGAATAAACCTAGAACACATTCAGGTCATTATCCAGAAAAATTGTCAAATCATGATCTCAGATTATTTATTGCTAGTGATGATATTGATGAACCCCCAAACTTTGATTCACGGGATCTTAGGTTGATTGTGTCTAACGTTTCTTTATGTGCTGAAACAGATGATTCTGATGCCTGGTTTTTGGATTCCGAGCATCAATACATATGACATGAAATAAGATGTGGTATACTAATTTTAAAGAAACACAGAATGGAGCTAGCATATATCTTGGTGATGACCACGCTCATCAGATCAAGGGATACAGAGACATTCCTGTGACATTGCCGAATGGTACAGTTCGTCACATTCGCAATGTTGTTTATGTGCCAGGAATAAGGAAAAATTTGATCTCCGTGTCCACCATTACAGATCATGACTTGAAGGTTGAGTTCTTCAAGAATTATTGCATAGTGAAGGATCTGCTAGACCATTTAAAAAATGTTGCAACGGGAGTCAGAGCAGGAGGCCTATACAAACTTGATGTTACCAGCAAAGCACATCACACACTGACTTCTGCAACTATGGCAACATATATTCTTTGGCATCAAAGGTATGGACACATCAATCATCCTGATTTATTGTTATTACAAAAAAAGGACATGGTTGAAGGACTTCCCATATTAAAGAATGGGAATGTTGCGTGTGATGGATGTGCATTAGGAAAGATGCACATAGATGAATTCCCCTCTAATCCTGACAGGAAAAAGAGATATGTGTTAGATCTTGTGCATACTGATGCTTGCGGGCCTATGCAGACTAAGTCTTTAGAAGGTGCATTTTACTTTCTGTTATTTATTGATGATTGCATGAGATACACATGGGTTTACTTCCTTAGAAGAAAAAATGATGTTTTCGAGTACTTTAAGGAATTCAGAACCATGGTGGAAAAGAAGATAGGAAAATCCATCAAAATCCTCTGTTCAGATCAAGGGGGAGAGTAGAAATCAGGGGACTTCAACAAATATTGCAAAGATCATGGAATAGTACAACAGTTTACAGTACCTCACACTCCACAACAAAATGGAGTCGCTGAAAGGAAAAACAAAACTCTAGTAGAGTTTGCATGCAATATGATGAAAGGTAAGAACCTCTCGAATTAATTTTGGGCTGAAGCCATAAATATTGCAGTTTATTTAAAGAATATAAGTCCAACAAGGTGTCTTGATAATGTTACTCCTTTCGAAGCCTTGTATGGTTCCAAACCTGCAGTTCATGATTTGAAAGTATTTGGGTGTAAGGCTTTTGCTCATATTCCAAAGGAGAATAGAAAGAAATTGGATGCTAAATCCATTAAACATATTTTCATTGGGTACTGTTTTGAATTCAAAGCATACAAATTGCTTGATCTTGCTACTCACAAAGTATTTGCAAGTAGAGATGTACTTTTCCATGAGCAGGAAGCAGGAAATCAGGACAACAACAATCATGAGGAATGAGATAGACTTCTTGATGGAGTTAAAGAACAATAGCAACAACAACAACAACAACAACAACAACCACCACCACAACAACAACCACAACCGCAACGATAACAACAACAGTAGCAAGAAGGACTCAATGATATGGGCAATTCAAGCTGTCACATTTCACCTAGAGGCAAAGACAAATCTTCATAAAGTGGGGAGGAAGATAATCAGTTGAGAAGATCTTCACGACATGTTCGACTCCCTCAGAGGTATAAATATCATGCCCTAATGAGTAGCATTTCAAGTGTCATAGAACCCATGAGTTTTGATGAAGCCAATGAACACGATGAATGGCGAAATGCAATGGAAGAAGAATATTAATCTATAATGAAAAATAATACTTGG
>SNQJ01S0219944.1:1801-15171 GCA_010110895.2 Picea sitchensis
CTTTGGTACCCCCCCTCTGCACTCCCCCGCGTGGAAGAGTGTACATACTTCTGGGGTGTAAATACTTCATGGGGTATAAACACAGCTAAAAAACAAGGACCTCTGAATTAGGAAGATAATCAGGCTCCACAACCAACACGTCCATCTAAGGAAGGACACGTGGCAGCAATCCAGGTTTTCGGGGAAAGTCCCGAAAGGAAGAGTACTTCAGGGATTCGGGTACCAGGAGTACTAGAGGACAGTGAAAAGATGATGCAACGGGAGTCATGAAGTTCCAAAATGTGAAGTCCCGGAGAGGCATTCAGGAGAGCAGTGTAGCCGAGAGCATTTCGGCATTCCGGAGATCTGGAGGACAAGGCATCTACGCATTTCGGCATTTGGAAACCGGAAATCACGAAGGGAAAAGACCCGGGGAGAATAACATTTCGACATTCCGGGTATCCTCATTTCGGGAGTCGAAGGGATAAGGGACCGAGAGTTACACACCGGGAAAACCCGAAATAGGACGAAGGTCTAATGAGGAGTGGTCACATGGATCAGGACATAGCCCAGGGGAAAATTGTCGATTGAAGCCTTTTCAGCATTTTGGAATTTCGGTATTCGGGAGATCAAGGGGACAAAGGTTCTTGACATCAGAACTCTGTGAGTCCCGAAACCCGAATTTCATGGTCGTATGTAGAAGACCACGAGGGAAGAAGAAGGACCTGTGGATCGGGAAATCGAGATTCCAACAGGGAATCAAAAGAGCTAATTCATCTCGGAGGAGTGATTGAACGATCATAAGAGTGGACTTCGGCCTGAGGGTCAGAAGGGGTCTGCGTCAAGTTTGGTATCAGAGCCTGACTCTGTTTGTATATTTCAGGCAGAGAGAAGGTGAAGGAAGACAGAGTATTGGAATCTTTGTAATGATTGTTTGCAGGTAGACAACAATCAAGAAGATAGTCAGGAGGACTGTAGGAGAAGCTGAAGCACTCACAGTTGCAGAGTGACAACAATAGGTTTTCCAGGAGGGCATACAGGAACAACAAGATGGATACTAAAGGATATATGAGTGCTGAAAGGAAGGACCCAGAGCTGATAAGAAAAGATGAATGGGATAAATAACTTGCCGAGATGAGGGCAAGGATGGATGAACTTGCATTTGAGATGCAAGAAAATGCCAAGTCGAGATGGGTATATGAATGGCCCATGAAGACGAAAGCAAAATGGCCAGTCAAGGAGTTGATGGCTAGAAGACAACATAGGCTATTAAGAGGATGGTTGAGGCATGCTAAAAAACCTCTATGGACATGAGGAGATGGTTAAGGTATGTGAACCAGAGACTGGGACAAACCTCGGTAGTGAGGATGAATTGGGATCAACTGAAGATCTCAAGGACTATCAAGAAGACAGCCAGGAAATTCCCAATTGCCAGGAGGGAAAGGAGTTGATATTTCCGCGAGATCTCACGGGCTGTCAGGAGGACGGCCAGGGAATTTCACATTGCCAGGAGGGCAATGAAACGAGGTCACTACGGGATCTCATGGACTGCCAGGAGGGCAGCAGAAAAATCCCAATTTTCTAGGTGGGCATGGGAACATAAATGGGATTGTTTGAGAGTCTCATGAACTCAGAGGTGAGTTTAGATTATTCCGAGCTGACAGAGAATATGAGCTCAGAGATGGATTTGGATCAGCAGATGCAGCTGACGGAGAAGGAAGATCAGAGGAATCTTCTAATGATTGGAGGAATTCAGATATTCCTACTACATAGGCCAATTGAGGTGAGGATTTGTGTTGCTGATGAAAGATCGACAACAGTAGAAGGACAACTAGCTTTGATTGTCGTGAAAGAATAATTGGAGTAGGTGTTAGAAGCTTCCCAAGAAGAAGAAGAAGATGAGCATTCTAAAAAGTGGCTCAATACTTTCAGCCAGGAAGCTGAAAAGACTGCAACATTGGAGCTTGCAGAAGAAGAAGAAGAAGAAGAAGAAGAAGACAACATGAGCTTTGTTGATCTATGTGAACAGATTGAAGCCCTGGAGAGAAGGGTGATAGTGCAAGGTATGCACATCCAACAGATGAGGTTGGGAACAGATGAAGAGGATGGCATGGGAGATCATTTTGATTTGTCCATCTGCAGAAAAATTTTGCAGCAGAGGAGACTGCATGAACAGAGCCAACCACTGGAGTAGCTGGACGAAGTGATCGAGAAGATTAGGAGGCTGATGGTAGAGTCAGCAGAGGCTACCAACAAGGAGAATCTGGGCAGAAAAGCAGTAGCAACAGTGCAGGAGAAGCAGCAGCAACAGAGAGATGGAGCAGATGAACAACTCCAGAAGTTTGTTTGGGATCCAGGAGGATTTCAATAGCTGAGATGGGAAGCTCATGAGCAGGAGCTCACGGATTTTGCAGCTGAGCAGTATGATGCAGGAGCATCTCTCCATGTCAATCAGCCAACCAACCAACCCACATCATCACACGCATTCAATGAAGAGAGGCGCAACCCTCATTTCAAATTTGAATTTGAATGTAATTAAATGAATGTAAGGCTATTGAGCGGAAAAGTCGTGCTTTGCACAGGCATAGCTGTAGGGAGCCTTGAATGCTTGTAAGACTGAAATCTAGATCCGATTCTGGACTAGACAACCCATTCAATGTAATTGAATAGGGTAGGTAGATTGGAGGGAATATCTCGAAGAGCCCCCTCATGTAAAAAGGATCTTTGAATCTCTTTTGAAGAGAGAGAGTTGGTAGAAAAGTAGAAGAGAGGGCATAGAAGTAGTATGCAGAGAGAGTTGGTAGAAAAGTAGAAGAGAGGGCATAGAAGTAGTATGCAAAGAGAGTTGGTAGATAAGTAGAAGAGAGGGCATAGAAGTAGTATGCAGAGAGAGTTGAGAAGGAGCCGAGACTCTGTTGAATTTCATGCTCAGAACACCTTTGTAAAGAGGCATTTTTATTAATACAAACAGAAGCAGTTTTTCCTACAAGTATTTCTGTGTTGAATGAATGTCTATATGTGTTCTTTATATGCTGTAGATGTATGTTAAGAATGCATTTGCAGGGTTTGTTTGATTCAAGGTTAGGGGTCTTTGAGGCTTCACACCAGGAGGGTGTGACAGAATGTTACGGGTTCTGATAGCCATGCACAGAGAGTGCATTTCTGAATTCTATGGGTTCAGACAAAGGCGTGCTAGGAGGGCACAATAGCTAAAATCATTAGCTCAGAGGAAGACCTCAAGGTTGTTGAACACCTTGGAGGCAAGACTGTGTAGAGGAAGACACAGTAAGGAGATAGAATCTCTGAGGAGTTATGTAAGGCTCTGCCAGGAGGGCATTGAGCACAGGCACATAGTGTTGAGGAAGAACTCTGTTGTGAGTTCAACAGGATTCAGAATCACTGAGGATTCTAGACACTCTGCCAGGAGGGCATTGAGTAGGTTCCAGAGAGCACAAGAAGTGTCAGGTTGTTGTATTAAAGATTTTAATTACCTGAAAACACTAAATTATCAAACCAGGGTAAGTGAAGTTAGAGCTGCTACACTATATGTGCTGGTAAGATTCTAACTTCTACCTAAAGGTTGTTCTGAGAAGAAAACATAAACTTAATTTTATAAATTGAATCCTAATGATTATCTTAAAACTGATCATATCTTGTCTAATTAATCAAATGAAAACAATTCTAAGTTAATCAAATGTATTTCTATTCCTAATCTAAATAAATCACCCAAGGCTATCTAGCATTAACTAAACATCTAATCATCAAAAATCTATCTGAACCATAAAAGACAAAACATTTCAAAAACCTCTTATTTAATCTAAATACCAAGTAGTTATGAATATAACAAAGGTGAAACTAATAAATGTCCTATTTTATCCTACAAATATCAGAAGCTTCCTTTAACTAGACCATAAGCAAGCTACCCTAACAAAACAGAGTAAATATAAACTCAAACTATATTCAAATCATAATCAAACTAGGAACTAGAAAGCAGAGCAAAGCTAAACAAATTTAGGAGAGAGTGCAATCGACAGTTGGTTTATTCCTCAAATTCTACACTGACAGTAACTCATTCTAACATTCAATGATCTTCGAGATAATATCAAACTGGGAATGATCTAAATGAAAATGATTAAGTCAAAATTTAGCAGAGCAACTTCAAGTTAAAACTAACTCACACGCAGATTCTAAAACTAGAAACAAACTAACTATACTGTGGAAAAGAGAAAGCGAATTGAACCTGTTGGCGGGCCCAACCAAGAGGTGCAATTGCCCTAAAATGAAACCAAATCTACTCAAATTATTCCATGCATAA
The DNA here is from genome assembly GCA_010110895.2 of Picea sitchensis. NCBI lineage: Eukaryota > Viridiplantae > Streptophyta > Pinopsida > Pinales > Pinaceae > Picea > Picea sitchensis. The sequence continues at coordinate 6,096 of SNQJ01S0219944.1, forward strand.
CTGTTTCATTCCTCATGCTCCATAATTCATAAATAAACTCTAGTCATTTAACAAAAAATGATATAACGCATAGAAATTGTATTATCATAAATCACATAACATAATATATCATAACCATCGTTTCTTGAGAGCGATATGAGTTTATATAGATCCTTCCAAAAATAGTCTTGAACATAGGTACATTTAATCAAGCGAATCCTGGATCCGAAAATGACTCAAAGTTAGTTAAAACTAAGTTCACAACTTCATGACACGCAGTGTTAAGAAGCGTGAATCATAAAATAGAGATAAGCATCATAACGAGTGGTTCTATAAATTCGCTCTGAGTCATTACGTTTCGTTCTTTCGAAATTAAATTTGAGATTTCAAATCTGAGCTATGACTCAATCAGTCATATGAATTGGACTTTCATTCCAATCTGGCAATGTCGTGCAAATCTTTGACATCTCCACTAAGTGCAAGCTGGTACCTGGTACTGATAAATCTGTTTCAAAGAAACAAGTACCTAACTCATGCCACGTTAATATCAATATTAGTTTAAAGTATCAAAATACATTAAAAATAACTTAAATCATATGAATACCTTGAATAGCTCCATTTAGGGCAAAATGATGTGAAATGTATCAAGGTAAGGCCAGAAAGGAATGATACTGGATATGGAATGGGGGTATATCTGACATGATATAGGCAAAAATATGGTCAAAATTGGAGACTAACATTCCCCCAAGTTGAAGTCTTTTCCTGTCCTCAAGCAACAAAAAGGTCAAAAACTAAGATTCATCAGAGTGTTGCAGCAGCTGCAACCAATATTTGCAATTTCTCATGCTTCTTTATGTTTCTGATTTCCTTCTTAAGAACCCGATTAATGGTGATGTGCTTCCTGGCAATCCTCTGCAATCTCTTATTCTTCTGAAAAAGAAATCTATTTTTCCGTTTTAATCGTTCAATATTTGACGAGAAGTGAGCTTGCCTGAGTTTCATAAGTTCATTTTCTGTTTTTATATGTCAATCCAGTATGGCATATTCATGTAACTTCTCTTTTAACCTGTGATTCCTATTTTCCAATCTGACAATCATTGGTTGCAAAGATCTACTGGAAGAGATTTCACAGTAAGATTCGAATGTCTTACCATGACCTTGTTGTGTTTGAGGGATGGATTCATGAGTGAACTCATCTGGTCTTTGAACAGGGGTATCGACTGGACTAGATTCATGAGTGAACTCATCATATACTTGAATAGGGGTATTGACTGGTATTTCAATTGACTTATCCTGCTCAATTTCTTCGGGCACATTATCTTGTTGATTGACTGCATAGACTTTTCTAATCAATTGAGAGAGAGTCCATGTCATCTCAGAAGACTCCGGAGCCTCCTCATGATCATTCATACTTTTCAATCTTTCCTGTAATGGATAGCTAGGCACAGAGTTATCCATATCTGGAAGTGTGCATTTACGTTTAGGTTTTCTTCTAGGTTTTGCGATTAACTCCTCGAGTTCTTCCACATCAATAATATTTTTAGCAGTAGGAGAAGAAATCAGAGTTTCAACATTTACATCTGTAGGGACAGTGTTTTCCACTTTTTCATGGCTAGTTTCCACACCATCAGAACCATGGACATCAAATGAGTGTTCAATGCCAGGATTATCATCACTGGCCTCAATTGTGCAATCTGGTGTATACTCAGGATCATCACATATTTTGGCTAGGGTTTTAACAACCTTTTTCTTAGAATTTGACTTCTTATGTGGACCAATGGACTCAATGTTTTTATCTTTAGAGTTGTCAGAAGCTAGGGTTCTTACAACAAACATATCCCAAGATTCCTGTTTGTGGGATAACACGAACTTAACCAAAATTTTGACAAGACCAAAATGAAACAGACTGCCTCTAAAATATTTTTCTTTGCGAACTTGTTCTGCCATTTTCTTCAAACTCTTCAACAAAAAATAAGGGATGTTCACCAAATGGTTACCTTTGAAATGCAGTAGGAGTCGAGCATGACAGGGAAACACGATTGTATACCGACCTTCATAGGTGAGGTAGCGTTGAAGTATGGATAACAACTGAGCCCATTTCAGTTCCAACCATGCCCTCAATGTGCTTTCTGACCATTGTAATTTTCGATACTGGGGTTGCAGGAGCTGCATGCAAAGCTTTTTGTCTACTGGTTGTCCCTTCGTCCATTTCTGACCAGTACTGGGTAACTGAATTGCTTCAGAAATAAACTGCTCTGTGACTTCAAATTCCAGCTCGCCCACTTTAGCCAATCCACCATGAAAGTGCAGAGCGAATTGAAGTGTAATCTTATCATCATACTCGTCAAATTTCTTGAAGAATGACTCCCATCCAGCTTTCTGAAAAATGTGTTTGGTGGCTTCATACTCAGGGAGAGCCTCCAAATCTACATAAGTCTCAGGTTCGTGATGATTCACCACCATGATGCTACTCAGTATAACAGGAAAGGTTCAAAGGTGAGCACCGAAAATAGATGAGGGCAACGAAGGAATAGATTATGATGTATGAAATGGGTCGTGAAAGGAATTATGCAAGGACATTTTTAAGTGTTGTGAGGATCAGTAACGTGTGAAGGAATGATGATGGTCATACACCGTTTTAAAATATCATTTCATATGAGTCATGTTAAATTCAACCATTATCATACAGTTCATTCTTCATGACACGAAATGTCAAGAAGAATTAAACTCAGCCTTTTAAGTACTAAGTATAGAAATGATGAAATGTCATGGAGTATCGAGGCAGTCATAGTTCAGGTTATTAATATGTAATTTAATAAATTAAACTAACATGAAACTATGCTTACCTGAGCTCAAGTACTTACTCCCTGTTGTGTTGTATTTTCTTACTGCATAGATTTTGAAGCCAATTTTGAATCTAGAGAGCACTAAAGTTGTAACTGGAATCTGTACTGCTGATAACCACTATGACTGATTAATTCTATCTGGCACTGACTGGTACTAATGAAATAAACCAAGATCTGCAGAGAAACTTGAACCAATAATAACTTGCTGAGAAAAAGATTTCTTGTTTATGAAGTAAATTATCTAATGGCTATCCCTGAACCTGTCTCTTGTTCATTCCTGAAAGGAATCAATCAAAATTATATCTTCTACAACATATTCAAAGCTTTAACCCATTGTACAATTCTTATTTGTGTGAATAAATGTTCTGGAGTTGAACACAAAAAGAAATCATTGGATTACCGACCATTAATGAATGTCGTTAACTAATGCGAGATGACCCACCATTGATGTCAATGGGCCTCAAGGTACCTATAGTACATCCTAACAGGTATGAATAAAGGTCTTGGTGTCGAGTCACCTGTAGGATCTATCAACCAAGAGACATTGATGTATTCCCATGGTTGTTATCAAGGAAATCTTCCATTGAGGCATGCAGATCCCAGGGTACTAAATAGTCTCTAATCTCTACTCCAAATAAGGTGTTTATGTCGATGGAGTGAGAATTGTTGGAAGGTGGACCTTAACATATCCCACATCATCCAACATGAGTGCAAATATAAATTTTGCAGAAAATGATTTTGTGGGACAGTAATCACTTACTTGTGGATTTTATGAGCCCAAGTTAGTATATGCTCATTGTTTTCTCATGTTTTGAGAGTCTGAGAAAATACTAAAAGAAAACTCTAAGGGGGTTTCTTTCCCATCATAATCTATCAGGCCTGGTAAGGAATAATCCTATCCCCGATAAATGCCCCTTTCATACTTTAATGAACAATTCAAAGGGAGAAAACAAGCTCAAATTTATTAATTTCAAAACAAGACAGTATATATTGATAAGAAAATTTCAAAAAATAAAATGATCTTACCTTCTTACCTGTTGCGAAAAAGTGATGGAATTCAATTTTGTACTTGCTTCAAAAATCCTGTAAAACTGAAAACAATATGTCAACATATCCAAAACGTTTTTTTTTTGTTTTGTTTTTATTCATAAAAGATTTATTATTTACAAAATTTTGAAATAACCAAAATGATCAAGGATTAGCAGGAGGAGAAGACTCTTCTCCTACTATCTTTATTTCTGGTTATTTAGAAATTTCCTGTAGAAAATCATCTCTAGACAAGGGTTTGTTATATACTTTTAATCGATGTCCATTTACTACAAAGGAATTTTGAGAGTCAGCTATGGCCTTGATTCTAACAGATCCATTATCAAAAACAATTTCCACTTCATAAGGTACCAACCATCGTGTCGTAAGTTTTCCTTTGAAAGTTTTATATTTGGAATCAAATAGCAATGCCCAATCCCCTAGTTGAAAATGCTTCTTCTTAATGTATTTATCATTCCATTTGCTACGTTGATTTTGTATGAGGATAGTTCTTTGAAGAGCATCTTGCCTAATTTCTCCCAATTCATTTAATTGCATAACTCTCTATTTATGTGCCTCATCCAAATTCAAACCCAATTCTGTTGCTATGAGGAAGGTATGAATATGAAATTCTATGGGAAGGAGAATTTGCTTGCCATATACCAATTCATAAGGGGTATGACCAGCGGTATTTCTCCACGTAGTCCGGTATGCCCATAAAGCCTTTGGAAGTCTATCCGCCCAATATTTGTGATGTAAATGTATTGTTTTGGTCAAAATAGCTTCTAGAACTTTATTCGTGGATTCCACTTGCCCATTGGCTTGTGGATGGTATGGGGAAGACTTACAGTGTTTTATCCCATATTTATCTGTGAGTTCCTTCATCATCTTAGAAGTGAATTGAGCACCTTGATCAGTAACAATCTCTCGTGGAACAATAAAGCGGGTAAAGATATCTTCATAAATAAATTCAACCACTGATTTCTCAATTGCTTGATATAAGGATTTTGCCTCTACCCACTTGGTCACAAAATATGTACAAACCAAGATGTACTTCTTCTTGCTTGACATTGGGGAAATTGGTCCTACAAAATCAAGTGCCCATTTATCAAATGGTTCAATCACAACCTGTGGTCGTAAGGGAATATCGTCTACTACGGTAGGTCTTCCCATCCTCTGACAACTATCATAGCTTCTTACATATTTTGTTGCATCTTTAAATAGTGTCAACCAATAATATCATGATTGTAAGACTTTATATGCCGTTCTCTTATCAGAGAAGTTCCCTCCACATGTCCCATCATGACAGGCCTGAAGGATATCTAGAATCTCATCTTCCCTAACACATCTCCTAATGATCATATGAGGACTTGTATAAAAAATATCACTTCCTACCCAAGAGTAATAAGCACTTTGCTAGACAATTATTTTCTTTTGTGGTGATGACAAATGAGCTAGCAGTCTCCCTGTAGCTAAATAATTTTCCATATCTGCAAACCAAGGGGTCTTAACAACTACTGAAAATAGATGTTCGTCAAGGAAATTATCATTCATTGGAATGTCAGTACTATCTTGAGGAATACGAGAGAGAAAATCCACAACTACATTTTATTTTCCTGGCAGATCAACTATAGTGATGTTAAATTCTTGAAGTAGTAAAAGCCATCGTGTGATTCTTCCAGTAGTAACTAGTTTGTTCATCAAAAATCTAATAGCAAAATGGTCGGTATGTACAAAACCCTCATACCCAGTGATGTAATGATGAAATTTGTTAATGGCATGAACTACAGCCAAAAATTCCTTCTCTCTCACAGTGTAGTTCAATTCAGGAGGGGTAAGGTTTTTGTTGGTAAAGTAAATAGCATAATTTTGTTGGTTTTCTTTTTGTCCAAGCACTCCTCCTAAAGTAGTGTTTGAGGCATCAGTTGAAATATGGAAAGGAAGAGACCAATTTGGTCCTTGTAGAATAGGTTCCATGGACAATTTTGCTTTCAAATTTTCAAAAGCATTTTGACAATTGTTATCCCAACAAAAATTTTCATCCTTTGCTAACAGTTTAAACATGGGGCTAGCTATCTTTGTAAAGTTTTCAATAAACCAACGATAATATCCAGCATGTCCCAAAAAACTTCGCACATCTTTTTGGGTTTTCGGAGAGGAAAGATTAACTATTACTTCAATTTTAGCTAGATCAACTTTAATTCCTTCTACAGACAAATGATGACCCAACACTATTCCCTCAGTTAATAGCATTTTACATTTTTCGTGATTAAGGGATAAATTTGATTCCTGAAAGCGAATCAAGACTTTCTCAAGATTACTTATGGCTTCTTCGAAGGTATTACCATAAACAGTAAATTCATCCATGTACACTTCCACACAATCATGGATTAAGTCAACAAAAATCCCAAGGACTGCTCTCTGAAATGTGGTAGGAGCATTGCATAATCCAAAAGGTAGCACTTTATAAGCATAAGTGCCCCAAGAACATGTGAATGTTGTTTTGTCCTGGTCTTCAGGAGCAATTTGAATCTGATTGTATCCACTATATCCATCAAGAAAGGAAAAGTATATTTTTCCAGCCAAAGTATCCAAAACCTGATCTATAAAAGGCAAGGGAAAGTAGTTCTTCAGGGTTGCTTTATTCAACTCCCTAAAGTCTACACACATTCTCCATTTCCCTGTCATTTTCTTAGGTACCACAACAAGGGGTGAAACCCACTTGCTGTCAGAAATTGGATAAATGAATCCCACGTTTAGTAATTTCTGTACCTCTTCTTTCACAAAATCTTTTAGGATTGGATTCATACGCCTTTGTGGTTGTCTTATTGGTGTTATCTCTGGCTGGATATATATGTGGTGAATACAGGTGTCAGGATGCACTCCTCTCATATCAGTGTACTCCCATGCAAATGCCCCTGACTGTTCTTTCAAAAGATTTGTTAACTTCTCCTGTTGGTTGAGACTTAATTCATAATTGATGTATAGACATTTGCCTGGGCTAAGTTCTAATGGAATGGTATATGATCTCGGATGCTCATCAATGGTGAAAACCATAGATGGTGAAAACAAGAAAAATGACTCACTTCGTTATTGAAATTCCTCTCTGAAAATTTGATCATATTGAAAATATGTTTGCGGAAATTCAACATTTTCTGTTACAGAAAGAAATTGACTTAAAAAATCATCCTTTTTTGGTTCTTGTAACGTGTGAAATTCATCAACAGAGAATAAAGGTTCTTCCTCATCATTCTCGTGATAGGGACATTTTAGCCACCATAATTCTTCTGTAACTGGTTGAGCAGGTGGAAAAAGAGTAAGCTTCTGTGAAGAAATGCCATTTGAGATGAACATATCCCCACCACGACATCCTATGAAAGCATTGGTCGTAGCCAACCAAGGTCTCCCTAAAATGATTAGGTGACCTTTCATGGGATCCTTTGAATGAATAATCATGAAGTCGACAGGATATTCCCACGAAGCTAATGTAACCAGAATGTCATCGAGGACCCCAACAGGTTTTATAGTTGTTCTATTGGCAAGTTCAAGAACTGCAGGGGTAGGGCGAAGGAATTGACTTAGTTGTAATAGTTCAGCTGTATTGATGGTCATTATATTAATGGCTGCACCCAAGTCAACTAAATTATTACCAATAGAAAAATTGTTGATAGTAACTGATACTATTGGGTTCCCAGGGTTGGCATACTTCACAATCTTAGGAGCTTCAGAAATACAATTTGATGATTGGCCTACTAGGTGTATCGTGGGTGGATCTTTCTGTTTCTGACCTGGTTTCTTAATGCAAAGTTCTTTAATGGTCTTGGCGTATATTGGAACATCTCTGATTGCTTGTAACAATGGAATCTTAACACAAACATTTTTTAGTTCATTCATGATATCAAACTCAGATTGAGCAATTGGTTTTTCAATGAGCAACCTCTCAGGAAAAGGAGGTGTTCGGGGAACCTGCGTTTGTATGTTATGTTGTGATTCAGATACTTTATTCTTTGGAATGATGACATATTTCAAAGATACCCTGTTTGATAAATCATCTACAGGTTCTTCTTCATGTTCTTGGATAATTACCTTTGGTGATGTTCTTGTTACAGGTTGAGTTTTATTTAAAGTTTTCCCAGATCTCAACTGTATTTCTTGTACGGAAATGGGGTTTATGGTGTAAGCTGGGAATTTTGAAAATCAGCACTATGGAGTGGAAGAGGTGGTCTGTTATTAGTATTTGAAATGGGTTGAGTGGGTAATATGGTGGGACGAGGTGGATTCTGAGGATTTTTTTGAATAGGTGGTAAAGGAGGTGGATTAAATCCAGGCAATAGCTGATGCATGTTCGGAGGGTATTGAGTACTGTTGGGTATGTGTTATATTATTTGCATGAGTAGTAGTGTCTGAGCCGGGTGTGCAGGGGGGTTAGAGGGGGGGTGCAGGGGTTCGAGGGTAGCGCCCCCGAATTTGTTTTTCGCACTGGGATGCCATATTTCCTGGACCACATGATATTTAGGTGGTTTTTCGGCACATGGTTTTTTGCCAATGGTTTTCTATTTTCGGTTAAGGAATTAGGGTTTTGGACTAATCCAGGTCATTGGGTTAGGGTTTTGGATGCCGCTGTCTCCTATATGTATATTGTATTGTAAAAAATGTAACACAATGTATGAATATAATATATGTTGGTTTTCCCGGTTTGGGTTTCCAGGGGAAAAATCTCTGTGTAATGTTTGCATTTGCCATTGTATCTTTTCTATTATTTTCTAAATATCTGTTTACAGTAGACATTATACAAGGTTAGAATTTACATTTGGTATCAGAGCTTTATTGGCTTCAGGGGGATGCCTTTGTGGTCAAGGGTTTGGCTCGGGACTGTGATAAGCCTTGTTACAGTGGGAGATCTACGGTATTGTTTTTCAGGTGAAAAGAAATGGCAAGAAATTCAAAGATGGAGATCGAGAAGTTTAATGGGAAAAGATTTGAGCTTTGGAAGCTCAAGATGGAATATCTTTTGGTGGACAGAGATCATTGGATCACGGTAGATCCAGGTACTGCACCTACAGGAACTTCTGCAGATGACTGGAAAAAGATGGATCGGAAGGAAAAGAGCAGAATCTGTCTGTGTCTCTCCAATTCAGTATTACTGAATGTGTCAGAGGAAGCTACAACCAAGGATTTATGGGAAAAGTTGGGGAAGTTGTATCAGTCTAAGTCCCTGGTAAATA
>SNQJ01S0219945.1:4907-15607 GCA_010110895.2 Picea sitchensis
CGAGGTTGTGGGACGATTTCACATGGGAAGAGATCTGAGAGGGGTCTCAACATGGAAAGCCAAAAAAGAAATCTGAAGATGAAGACAACCTTGCCTTGGCAACAAAGGGAAAAGGGAAGAGCAAGAAGAGTTCAGCTGAAGGAACCTCTTCAAAACAGGGAAGCAAGAAGAAGTTTGACAACAGCAAATTCAAGTGCTTTGCTTGCCATCAGCTTGGGCATTTTTCCAGTCAATTGCCCAACAAGAAGAAGGGCAAACCCAAGAAGCAGATGGGTGCTACAGCTGATATGGATGAATTTGCAACCAGATTTGAGGATGAATTTTAACTCTTAACAAGCCTATCCACCTCCATGGTCACTGGTACATGGTACATTGATAGTGGTGCTTCATGCCACATGACATGGGTGCGTGAGTACTTCAGCATCTTGAGGGAGTACAATGCCAGCTTCATCATTGTACTTGGAGACAATGCCAAGTACAGGCCAGCAAGCAGTGGAACCGTGAGGTTTCAAAGGGAGTCTGGTAAGCCTTTGTCAATTAATGATGTTTGTCTGTTCTTGGTTTAACTAAAAATATGATTTATGTTTTGGCCTTAGAAGCTAAGGGATATGTGGTCACCTTCCAGGATGGAAGAGTGTTCAAACTTCATACATCCAAAGGGCTCCAACACTAGCATGGGGAAAGTGTTGGGTGTAAGGAAGGACAAACTGTATAAACTGCAGTTTGAACCAGCTTGTGCATTGATTAGTAGCAGCAGTAGTAGTGGCCGAGATTTGGGGGAGTTTCTACATAGGCAGATGGCTCATTTACATCATGGAGCACTCGAGGTGCCCAAGGAGGCCGTGACTGGGCTTCCAGAGTTCAGTTCTGATCAGCACAGTGTGTGCAAGGGGTGTGCTTTGGGCAAGTACGCCAAGACAATCTTTCCTAGCAGTGATAGCAGGTCCAAAGGGATTTTGGACTTGATCCATTCAAATGTCTGTGGGCCCATGTCAGCAGTGTCTATTGGAGGGTTTAGCTATTATGTCTCCTTTATTGATGATCATTCTAGGAAGACCTAGATCTATTTTATAAAGACCAAGGATGAGGTCTTCACCCGATTCCAAGAGTTCAAAGCTCTTGAGGAGAAAAAGATCAAGGTGCTCAGATCGAACAATGGAGGTGAGTATACCTCGAGTGTCTTCAAGGAGTTTTGTGTAGATTCCAGGATTAAGAGGGAGCTGACTGTACCATATAACCCGCAGTAGAATGGAGTCTCAGAGAGGAAGAACAAATCGATAGTCGAGGCATCAAAGGCAATGATGCATGATCAGGACTTGCCCATGTTTCTATGGGTTGAGGCATGCAACATTGCAGTCTATCTGCAAAATAGGAATCCGCATAAGGTATTGGGGAGGATGACCCCTGAGGAAGCCTTCACAGGGAAGAGACTAGAGATTCGTCACATAGGCATCTTTGGGTGCTTGGTCCGCTGTCATGTTCCGGCAAAGAGGAGGATCAAGCTCAAGCGTACTGCAGAGAAGGGCATCCTTGTTGGTTATAATGAGACCTCCAAGGCATACAGGGTCTACATTCCTGCACTCAGGAGGACAATGGTTAGGAGGGACGTGAGATTTGAGGAGGAAAGGGCTCTCAGGAAGTCCTATGGACGAATGTCAGTTGATGAGCAAGGTCATGACCAGAGTCAAGAGCAGAGTGCTCCTAAGGAGGAGGCTAGATAGCCATTACAGACTACATGTCCCCAGACTTTTGTACAGGTTGGGTAGAAGCAGCAGCAGCAGAGTGAGCAGGGTGTGCAGCGTGAGCAGCATGAGGAGGAGCAAGATGCTCAATTTACTCCAGTTGAGTCCTCTAGTAAGAGGAGGATGAAGTGGGTTGAGCGCATATTGAGAGAGGCTCAGGAGCAGGTAGAGGCTTCCTAGACATCAGTCAGGATGAGCAAGGTGCCATAGAGGTTTTTCGGTTACATGGCTCTTATGAGCGAGTTGATAGAGGCTGAGCCTTCTAGTTTTTAGGAGGCATCTGAGCAGCAGGTGTGGAGAGATGCCATGATGGAGGAGTACTCTTCCATCATGAAGAACGATATGTGGGAGGTTGTGCCCCGGCCAAAGGAGAAATCAGTGGTTGGCTCTAGGTGGATCTAAAAGATCAAACACCCGGTTGATGGGAGCGTGGACAAGTTCAAAGCCCACTTTGCGGCTAAGGGCTTCTCACATAAGGAGGGCATTAAATTCAGTGAGACATTTGCACCCATGGTGAGATATTCTTTTATCAGGGCCGTGATATCCATTGCAACCGAGTTGGGATGACAGATCCACCAGATGGATATCAAGACTGTGTTTCTTAATGGAGTGATAGAGGAGGAGATATACATAGAGCAGCCAAAGGGGTTTGAGGTGCACAGTAGGGCATCTCATGTTTGCAGGTTGAGGAGAGTGCTATATGGGCTCAAGCAAGCACCACGTGTATGGTGCAGTGGGATTGACAGTTATTTGTTTAGGATGGGCTTCACCAAGAATGAGGCTGACTCCAACCTGTACTACATCTTGGTTGGGGGGGAGCCACTCATTCTTGTACTATATGTGGATGACTTGTTCTTGACTGGGTCAAAGAAACTCATAGAAGATTGCAAGAGAGATCTTGTTGTTGAGTTTGAGATGAAGGACTTGGGGCTGATGCATTATTTTCTTGGTTTGGAGGTGTGGCAGAAGGATGAGCAGACTTTCCTTGGACAGGGGAAATATGTTGTGGAGATCCTAAAGCAGTTTGGCATGCAAGATTGCAGGCCTATGGCAACACCCATGGTTACTAACTGGAAGAAGATAGATGCTTCCAAGTCAAAGGGAGTGGATGCCACTCTCTACAGGCAACTCATTGGCTTCTTATGTATCTGGTTAACACTAGACCAGATTTGTGTTTTGTTGTCAACACACTCAGTCAATTCATCGTAGAGCTTAAGCGTGTACACTTGGTGGCAGCAAAACATGTGTTGAGATATCTGCATAGGACAGTCAAGTTTGGATTGAGCTATATCCAAGGAGATCGAGTGAAGCTTGTGGGCTATTCGGATGCAGATTGGGTAGGCAGCGGTGTGGACAAGAAGAGCACATCAGGTTGTTGTTTCAGCTTGGGTTCAAGGGCTATTTTTTGGTTCAGCAGGAAGCAATAATCAAGTATTTTGAGCTCAGCAGAGGCTGAATACATGGCAGCCAGCTTGGCATCATGTGAGGCCATTTGGCTTCGGAAGTTACTCATGGGCTTGTTTGATCAAGAGTTGGACACAACAGTGATTCTCTGTGATAATCAGAGCTGCATCAAGCTCTCTGAAAATCCAGTGTTCCATGATAGGTCCAAACACATTGAAATAAGGTACCACTTCATTCAGGACTGCATGCAAAAAGGTACAATAAAGCTACAGTATGTGCCAACCGGTGAGCAGATTGCAGACATACACACAAAGCCTTTGGTGAAAGGACAATTTGTCTATTTCAGAGACAAGTTAGGGGTTGTGCAGAACACCTTCGTCGCTAAGAGGGAATGTTATTTTTTTGTAGCAGCAAAAGGTGTTCCCACGTGCCTAGTGCCCAAAGGCATGCATGGGACTTTAATTTTACCCATAATAGCCTGAATAGATTAGCCTAAGTTTTTACTTAGGAAATTCAGCCAAATCTTGTTGTTAGTGGATTGTGGGTCCCTGCCGAGGGGGGGTGCTCAGCCTTAGTGCCGAGTGGGGCCCTGCCTAGAGCAGTGAACCCTTTAGTGTTGTGTGGGGTCCAGATAGAGGAGACCCCTCAATCTGGACCCTTGAAGCTTATGTTGGGCACTGATCCCAAGGCAGCAAGGAGGGAGGCTGGGTATAGAGCAAGGCTGAGGGTGTTGGGCTACTCATTCTGTCATTTGAATGAGTAAGAGAGGAGAGGGAGCTGGGCAGAAAGAAGAGAAGAAAGGAGCTACTGAAGAGGGTGTGTTCTAGGCTGAGCTAGGGCAGCCAGTGGTGGCCATTCAGAGGCCATACTGTGCAGCAGGGAGAGAACAGCTTCAACACTATAATCAGCAGCAACAGGACAGCAAAGTTCTCAGTTTATTGGGCTGAGAAAAGCAGCCGAAACAGAGGTTTTTCAAAGCAGCAGGTTAGGGCTGTACTCACCTGATTTGTACAGCAACAGAAGTGGCCATACCAGGCCGTACAAGACAACTGCAAGAGACTGGGCTGAACAACACTTATGTTGCTGATCCAGATTTGAGGAAATTCTTCCCTGTACTGTAAGAAATTTCTGTGACACATTTATGCCGCTGTAACTTCTCTCTGATAACCCAATAAAGCTCCCCTCTTAGCTGGTTTTCCCCACACTGGGGTTTCCAGGGTACCCACTGTGTCATTGTGTGTGTTTGATTTATTATTTCCGTTGTGCTTGCATGTTTACTCAGCTGTATGATTTTTTAGCATAGATCAGATTTAATTTTCTGAGTTGAAATTAAATTTCTAGGTTATAATCTATTGGCTAAATTATCAGTTTGCTGGGTATTAAAAATTTTACATAAACTATTTCAAAGATTGGAAAAGAAGTGAGAGAGCTTGTATGTTTGAAACTTGAAGAAGACACAGAGCTTAATGCCTGTAACAAAGAATCCAAGAATTGAAACCAAACAAAAATCCAGCCTTTCAAGCATGCCGGTGAATGAACAGTGATTGAAGAAGTCTAAGTCAAAGCTTGAGTTGATTGGCACTTGCCTTGGCCTTACAAAAGTCAAACAGTAAACCCATCCTTACATGCCATTGAAGAGCAAGGAGCAGGGAAGTTGCACTCAGAATTGCATTGAGCTCAAAAGCTCTGGAGATCAATTCTGAGAATGAGAATAGAGTACTTGACTTCCAACAGAGGTAGAGACTTGACATTGACTGGCACATTGAGAACCAAGAATAATTTTCCATTGCATTGTTATCTGGTTTCTTGTGTGCAGGTTAGGCAGAGAAAGGAGCCAGCCAATTAATCTGGAGTAGAGGTCACATAGAGAACATAATCCTTGTAGCCATTCTGAGAACAGAGATCTTTGTACAAGACAGAGAAACAGAGATCAAAAGTATTTCCGCACAGTGTCTGTGTTGGTGAAGCAAATGGGCTATAAGTCCCTCGTTTACAGATCACTTTCTGTGGCAATTTTCTCTCCCTAGTTTGCTTATGCAACTATCCTCTCAACAGCAGCTTCTGCAACTCTCAACCCTCTCACATGCATTCCATGCAATTCTTAGATCTTTGTGCTCATCCCATGCAGCAAAGAGGTCTCCCCATGCTACATTACCAGACACCATCAGAGCCTTCACCACCATGTTATTGTTATTATTCCATCCACTTAGAAAATGGGGTTTTCTTCCAGCAATATTCATGCTGCAAGCTTTCCCAGACAAACTAAATACATGTAGAAGCAGCCTCATATCGTTGAGATTCACTCATATGAGAAGACTAAACTTCAAAAGTTGTCCACACTTGCTGGCAGCACAACCTAAATCAATCTGGTATTGAATCATCACATGCGCTAAAGCTCAAGCACGAGCAGTATCTCCAACGTTTTTATTGGTCAAGAGCTGGCTCAATGCACCAGACTATAGCAACCAAACCAAAAAAGATATTGGTATTTCTTGCAATCATGCAGCGAGCAAGCCAATAAAAGGGCATGTGCATCAACCGCAGCAGCCACCCTTCTACAAATCAGCAAATAATCTGTTTCTCAACAGTCTGATTGATTGTGGATATGCCGAAACAAATTGCCATGCAGACTATCACAGCCTGTGGCTCTCGGATCAAACTCCCATGCTCATTCAAGCAGTCTTTCACTTTGTTGATTATTTTTGTTCTTCACCAAAGAATAATATGCACAACCAGAAAGAAAAAACAATTCACCTATGCATCAACATGCAAATAGCATGCAGGTCGTCTATCCACTCTAGATTAGCATGGATGTGAGCAGATTCATGCCTTGTTGGCACAACAAATTGCTCACAGAGTCAGTTTCTCTAACACCAATGGGTTCATAACCTTCATTCACAGCTCCTTGCATGCACTCACAGGCTACCACCAACAGCTCCTCAGCGCCACTGCCTCCCTCAGCAGCTCTGTGTTCCCAAAACCCAAGATGCTTCGACTCCGCGACTCCCTAGTTGTGGGTCTTGCTTGGCTGCCTCTTCAGCTCTGCCACATTAATGATCATAACCGAAGCCATGCTCGTAGCATTCATTTACTGATCCACCCATTCTTCTCTTTATTAAAGATTGGAAGAATTAGGCTCACACATTTAAACAGCTTATATTATTGCTTGAAGATCATTACATATATATAGCAGAGGAGCAGGTTTAACAGACTCCGAAATAAACGGATCTGAACCGCTCGTGAATCTGCTTGTAACAATAAGATTTTATTCTCCATTATTCTCTAACACTCTTAGCCCATCGTTGTCCTTCATTGGCTCCTCTGCCCCTCCATCGGATTCCCAACAGCTGCTTCTTCTTTTCTTTCTCAGCTTGGAGGGTTTTCCAATACATGGAAACTTGGTGGTCATAGCATTTCCGGCCATTAAACGTCTACATGTCATACACAGATGAGCTCTATAAAACAACGGTCACATCGCTGCCAAAGCAGCTAAAACTTTGGGATCTGTCAGCTTTCAAACTGTAAGAGGGTTTGCCTGTGTTCTCCATAAGAGGCTGCCAAAGGTGACATACACCCCACTCATACCAGCCCATCCGTCTGAAACCCTCAAACGCCAATCTTCAAGCTTCCCACAACCATTAACAAGCATGCAAGGAATTGAATTACAGGGCTAGTGGCATAATAACATGCAATACTAACTCTGCTACCATGTATATTAAAACATGTAAAGAAACTTGCAGATAAATGCCATCAAAGAAACCAAAGAGAAGACAACAAAACACAGAAAGAAACAATATGCACAACACAAAAGACATTAATAAACCATCAAGAAAAATAAGCATGCACAAAGACAACAAAGGGGCTTATAGTGGAGAAAACCTCCTCCAGATAAAAACTCCACTTTGAAAGAGCCAGATAAAGATAAGATAATGTTGTTAATGTCCAACAAATGATCATAAACGTAGATCAATCGGAGTAAAAATTCATCCCAGTGTGAATACATTGTGAATGTGCAAAAGGAGTAAAAATTCATCCCAGTGTGAATACATTGTGAATGTGCAAAAGAAACTCCTAGGTAGCTGAAAGCAAGATAAAGAAAGTGAAAAAAAGCCAGATAAAGATAAGATAATTTTGTTAATGTCCAACAAATAATTATAAAAGTAGATTAATAAGAGTAAAAGATACATCTCACTGTGAATACAATGTGAATGTGCAAAAGAAACTCCTAGGTAATGCTGAAAGCAAGATAAAGAAAGTGAAAAAAGTGTGGCCTAGATAACTGAGACTGAAAGCATTCCTATTTGTGATTAATGATGCAAAGTACCATCCATTTCATGAGACTGAAACCAATCAAAGAGGATTCTCTCAGTACCAAAATTAGGCTCTGTACAGGTAACGTTGCATGCATGTCCATGGTTATGACAGCCCATTATTACTATCAGTCTCACAGATTCATCGGATCAATTATGTGCTAGAAGGGATCAAAGCTTAAGGTGCTAACTTCAATATGGTTTGAACTGATAGTCGAAGCTGTTCACTTTGAATAATTTTTCATCACGTTTGCACATAATACAATCTGGGTTAATCACTGTTTGCTGGTTAAGATGGATCTATGCTGATCCTATATAAGTATAACAAAGCCTCTAAAACTTATAAGTATATCCTAGTCAAGAGATTGTAACCGTTGTCCTGAAGTGGGTTGTTGTCAAATGCCCAACTTTAATCATATATTGTGGCCTAATTTGATGTATTCATCATAGCACAACATTTGATCTAACCCTAAATCTAAGGCACTATATGAATAGTAATGCAGGCCAACTCACCAGGATAATTGGAACAGCTTTTCGGGAAAATCGCATTTGGCAATTCTTTCTCAACGAGCTAGGTCAATTGGACAAAGAACATTTGTGATGGGGAGCATCTCTAATTTCTCACCCTGTGGTAACTGAGATGGAAAGAAATTCGCACAAAGAAATGTAGGATCCATACATACCTTGGTTCTGCCGTCGATCGAATTGGGATGACAGAGAGTGAAATACAATTCTCTCTTGGAAGAGAACTGCAAAGGCGAATCAAGCCTTGCTAGAAGATGGCGATACTGAACTGGAAGCATCTTCTCCCACACTGGGTCTGAATTTCCGGCCAACCTGAATGTATGGCTGACAGCGCTGAGCCTACAAACATCTCTGGGTGTAGTAAAGCTAAGGATTTGAGATATGCAGCTCTCTGGCAACTCCTCCATCGAATTCATCACATCGACAACACTACTTATTCTTATACAGAGTCATTATCTATATGTTGGAATTGCGTTCCTATTACTACCCAACATACAAGCCCACCCAGAAACCAAAATCACCCACGAAAGGAGTTGAAGAGTGGAAGCAGACACCCACTAAAGCAATCGAAGAGTGGGAGCATCTGTAGCTATGTCGTTGAATGACTTAAGTTGATCAAAGTGTTTTGTGGCAGAATGAACGGTATTGTTCCACGGTAACTATACTTGACGGTATTGTTCCCGTTAAGATAGATATGTTCCCACAGTGCAGTTTCGTTAATCCCGACTTAATACTCCACTATAAAACAAAACAAGGTTAGTAGGTAGTATATATCTGCCCAATATAATAATGAAAGTATTGTTTAAGGAGATAGGGAGAGGAGTAGGTATGAAATGATTAGATGGCAGAAATATTTATTAAATTTACATTGGGGAAGTGAAGACAGGGATAAGACTTCAAAGTGTTTGGCCAATAAAATTTCAGGTAAATGAGATTTAAAATTTAAAATTAATCATTATTTTTTTGAACTTTAAATAAAAGGGTGTATATTTTATGGTCAACCATGAACTAATAGAAAGTCAAACTTAACTCAACACTATATACCATGCCTATAGGCAGCTATAATAAATATCTAGCAGCGTAGTCCCGGGCAAGTTATAAATGGAGAAGCTAATGGGATACATTATACATGGAAGAATGTGAGTTATAAGACTAGGTGGTTGCCCATCAATGTATTTTTTTTCTTTGAAAAAAGTTTTGATTTGGCTCAGTTTCCATAAATTTTGCTTTGGTTTATAAGGCAATTGAAGTTGTATGGTTTGACAACATATTTGGTAACTTAATTGAAATTTGTATTTTTTCTTTCAATAAATTTTGCAAAAAGTTTTGATCGGGCTCAATTGCAACAAGTTTTGTTTTGGTTTGTAAAGTAATTGAAATTGTATGGTTTGAAAACATATTTGGTAACTTAATTGAAATTTGCTCAACTATGACAAGTAAAGTTATACCTTTTCAAATTAATAATACTCTAAGTCGAAGACCAAAACCAATTGGTAGAGAATTTAGTTTTGACTCTGCAAAATTTGTTAAAAATGTAGTTTTTAATAATAGTTTCATTTATGATGAAACTTTGCACTTTAAGAATTAGAAAAATCCAAAGAATATCTGATTTGATATCAACTTATTTTATTTTTAATGATAAAATGTTTTATTTTTAGAAAATTGAGTTTAAATATGATTATATATTATTATTATTAGTAGATTTATTAAAAAGCTTATAATTTTTATTTAAAATTAATTAATTATTTTTTTTAAATGAATAAAAAATTTGTTAAAAATTTTAATATTTTCCAAATATTTAGATTATTAAAATTTTAAAAAATAAACAAATCATTAAAAACTTTATTATCATAAAGTAATTTCATTTTTTGTTTTTTATTAACTATATATACATATCAAATATCACTATTAATTTTTGTTAAGTCCAACCCTCTCATAAAACATGATTTTCTATTAAATTCGAATTTCATTAAAAACAATTAATAACAAAAATAAGACAATCTAATTGCCTATGTCCCACATAAATCTGTACCAACCACTAGAATAAATGTCAGTGTGTTCAAGGTCACAAGTATACTTTGTCTCAACACATATCTATATACAAGCCATCCTTTTTCCAATAACACTTTAATCAACAGTGTATGAGATAAATAAATTTAGATATTTAAAAAAATAATAAAATTTAATATAAAGATATTGTAATTTTTTTATCAACTAACAAGCAATTAATATAAATTCAATATAAAATTCATTACTATAGTACCCTTGGCAGGGACTAATAATTCGAAATCCAATTTACTAAATTGGATAGTATATATTGTATTCTACATTTTAAAATGTTAAATGGATATAAATATAAACAAGGTTGCATGGCAGCTTATACCTACCGATGAAGTCCTTACCAGTAGGCAATAAGAGATGCATTTGAACAACCAATCATAATTTAGAAAAATGTTTTAAAATAATTTAAAAAATTAAAAAAATCAAATTGTAATGTTATACCTTTAAAAATGCCCAAAATTATTTTGGTCAAACCCCAGCTAATAGACTATCAATAGGATATCCAATACTATATACCACAACAAGCCACAGGTATAATAACCAATATCCCTTCACAATATTTTGAATGATCTAAAAAAACCCAATTTCATAAAACATTTAGATATACATTGTAAAAGGCTCAAACTTATATTTAAGGTTAACACTCAAAATTTGTAAT
>SNQJ01S0219948.1:0-15171 GCA_010110895.2 Picea sitchensis
TGTGTTGGTTTAATATCTGATACCTCCTAAAAATACTGCAACAACTCAGGGGGAGTATGTGTTCTTTGACATTGATGTCAAAGGGGGAGAAAAGAGTCCGGGTGCCTTTGTTGCCATCAATGCCAAAGGGGGATATTGTTTTCATGTATTATAGGCAATGTATTCTTGTCATTGATGGAAAGTACAACAATGACGATGGCTTAAGTACAGGAAGAATGTGTCAGGCGGGCACCAAAAGTATTTTGGGAAGACGTAGCAGAGAAGGCTTGATAATATTAGAAGAGATAGTGCAGAGTATGCATGTTTGTCATTGATGGCAAAGATCATGACCAACAGTGCAGGGATAATGGCATGGAAATGGAAAGTTCAACAAGTGATCATTGGATCCCATTCAGAAGCGTAAACTCCAGGAGCCAAGGAAGCAACTCACGACAAAAAATCGTGAAATGCAAAACCACGACTTAATCTCCATTTCGGAGTTTTGGATACCGGGAGTTGGAGGTGTCAAGGAAACTCATGACAAGAATGATAAAATCGAAAAATGTGAAACCACGATGTTTCAAAATTTTGAATATTGAGAGTTGGAGGAGTCAAGGAAGCAACTCACAACAACAACTCGCGATATGCAAAATCATGAAAAGATCTGGACCATCGAATCATCAAGATTGTGGACTGTTTATCTGACTCCATTTCGGAGTTTTGGATGCTGGGAGTTGGAGGAGTCAAGAGTTGATACTCTTCATCATAGGAGTCCTAAATTTCAAAAAGTGAAACACTGAAATACCTTCAGATCATTTCAGGGTTTGTGACTTGTAGTGTTGAAACAATTCATCACAGAAATGCCAAAACACCGAAATGTGAAACTGTGACTTAATATGAGGCGTTGATCAAAGGGAGATTGTGGACCATTGATCAGGTAATATGAAATCCTATGAAGTTTTGAAATCATGATAATATCTGGACCATTGGGTCCATAGGACACGTGGCAAAAGATCATCATTTCGCTGACTGGAAAGTCAAAGGAATGGGGTTCCCTAACCTCTCGAATTCGCGACATGAGAAATCGTGAAATGTTGAAATGTGAAATTTCGAAATGCCTTTTGGCGTAGCTTGTGGTCACCACTGGTGGTCACATGAGGGGAAGAATCTAGTGGAGCTAAAATCCATTTTGAAGTTTCGGCGATCGCAACATGAAGAGTCGAGACTCATCATCACAGGAGTCCCGAATTTGTGAATTGCGAAGTGATTTGTGAATAAGAACCTGGTCACCACCGATGGTCATGAGAAGGTAAGGATCTAATCCATCTAAGCTCATTTTTCAGAGTTTTAGGGATCGCGACATGGAGCGTCACGATATCTTATCACAAGGAATGTCGAAAAGATGAAATGCGAAATGCGAAAAACACATTTTGGTGTAGGTTGTGGTCACGTTAAATGGTCATGTGAGAGGGAGGAGATAGCACCAAGATAAGTTCCTTTTCAGTGATCGTAACATGAAGAGTTGAGACTCTTCACCACAGGAATGTTGAAATGCCAAAATGTCGAATTGTGAAATGGTGAAATCAACATGAGACCTTGTGCTTGTAATCCAATGGTGTTGGATACTTGGAAATCTAATCGAAGCGCTATTGTTGCTCTTCACAGTTAATCAATCAGTTATGAGTCAGTTAGAAGAACTGAATCATGACTCTTGGACGGTTGGCGATTCAGTTGCTGATGCATTTTCTTGGAGGTTCACAGTGTATCTGCTAGATACGACTGATACTTTTTGCCAGAGGACTCGAAGAGGCTTTAGGGTGATCGCCAGAGAAGATGAAGTGTCTCGAGGCATATTCCAGTGGCATGAATACTATTCATAGAGGCTATTGAAAGATGTGAGATTGTTGGAGCCTGAAACTGCAATAGAGGGAATGAGCTCGACTGTGATAGAGAAGACAAAGAGTCTCAACTACTGGAGAGGCTAAGGAATCTTGGCATAACACCCAATGATATTGGATGCATGGGTTTAACCACCGGAGAAGCTGAAGAGTTGCAATGATGATAAGGCAGAGCACTCGACATGGGGAGAGCATGCAGAAGCATTGTGAATAGAGGATGCAGAAGATGCATAGAGAGAATTAAAATGTAGAATAGAGAAGAGAGTGGGTACTATTGAGAGTGATTTAGGTGTGTAGGAGGAGGCAGAGTGTAGCAGCTGAAATGCACAAAAGAGGAATGGTGTATTGAATGGACATGCTGCACAAAGCATAAAAGGCATAAGAACAGAAAGCGCAAGGCATGTGTGGAGGAAGACAGTGAGTCAGACAGAGTAGGGCGGTGGAGCAAAACAGTGATGAGACTGGTAAGCCATTGATGAACATTGTATCACTGTAATAAGTTTCAGTAGCAAAGATCGATATCTCAGGGTGGTAGGGAGGTGCTAGGGATGACTATTTTCCTCAGAGGGTCAAGTGGGTGCTTGAACATAGGGAGTTGTAGCTTCCATCTAGTTGCATCCAGAGAAGCCAAGGTGGTAGGGTGGTGCAAGGGAGAACTATTTTTCTCTGTTTTATAGGTTGGTGCCTGTGTGATTGGAAGTTGGTGCTTCCATCCAGTTGGTGCTGGAACACTTAGGGAGTTGTTGCTTCCTTTTAGTGGGTGATAGAGAAACCAGGGAGTTGGTGCTTCATTCTAGTGGGTGCTAGAGAAACCAAGGGAGTTGGTGCTTCCTTCTAGTGGGTGCTATAGAAACCAGAGAGTCGGTGCTAGAGAATCCAGAGAGCTGGTGCTTTTAGAAAGTAGCATCTTGCAAAACAAAGGTTGTACCCTCATTATGAGTTGGTGCTCATAAGTATGATAATGTACAAAATGTAAGGACTAATTATCATATAAAGAAGAAGAGGTTTTTACCCTTTATGGGTTTCCTCAGGAAATATCTATCTCTGTGTATGTCATATGTGTGAATGATGTTGAATGTTCTATTGATTACTTCCTTGCATTATTGTGATCATCATTGAGAATTTTGTAATGAATTTAAAATGAGCATAATTGTTTAAGCTCGGTAACAACTGATTCACCCCCCCTCCTCTCAGTTGTCCAACAAACACATTCTTCTACTAACAATGATGCACAATAGTTTTTTATACTTCCAATCATTCATTCACATATGCACTAACATCACATAAACCCATCTTATCCCTAATAATTTGTAACCAACATAATTCTGACCAGAAACAAGTAAAGGTACTTATCTGAATAAAAATGAAAACTGGAACACAAATGGAACATCCAAGTTCCACCCAACCGTAAAACAAAACAACCAAATTACTTTCTCTATTCACCCCCTAGCCTGACCATGATTCCATAAGGATGAATTGAAATGATCCTCTCATGCTACAATCTGCCTTTTGGATCAAAAAATTCCCTTGCCTCACACTAAACAATTTTCATAACAACAAGTAATATCCTTTCTCCAACATACTCAGCAGTGTCTTGCCTCCTTTCATATGTTGTATATCATGAGCATCTTGTGCCTAGGTATTTTTCCCTCCTTGGGAATTTTCGCAACTTTACAAATCCCTGATTTTCAGGGGCTACTACTAATCAAATTCCTCCTTTTCCACTTGTAAAATTCAGCCCTGAGGTAACTCAAGTTTGTTCCCCACTCATGGAGTCATGGTCAACTATTTTCAACCTAGTTGTTTCATTCGTCCTCCAACAATTAATATATAAAAATATTTGTCTTTTACATGTGTCACAGTCAAAGACTTAGTCGGGAAAATCAAATCTTTTGCCCAAGAGTCATAAATAATTAATTACAAATAATCACATTCCAAATTTGGATTTTCCATAAATGAAAAAAAATTTCCAAATACAAATTTGCCAAAAACGAAAATTTATTCCTAAGTGCACACAAACTTTAATTATTAATTATTTTTGGGGATATTGCATCAAGTACTAATTAAAACATGTATGTTACACAGATGTGGGTCCGGGATGACCAAATGGACTCGCACGACACCGACGGAGGCATCGGGGGGCAGGGGGGGGTGAACCAGTGGGAGGAGACACTGAGAGAGTGCTTCAAAATGTGCAAGAAAACATGTCTCATTTGATACAAAGAATTCTCATAGTTCAGATAGAGGTTTTGCCGCAAGTGATGCAACGACAGGTGGTCTGTGTGCCTCGTGCTTAGGTGCGACTTTCCGGCATCTCACAAACATTGTACGATGTTATCATGACACACATATGGCACCACATGTGTATATGTCATGGTTATTGTATTGATCAACCGTATATGTATTTTGAGGGTGTGAGCCCCAATTTTGTACTATAACACCATAGTTTTGAATAAATGAAATATAAAAGAGTTGGTATTCATCTTGAATTATATTACAATGTGTACATTGGTGAATGTGTTTTCTTTAATTTAGTTATGTGAAAAATGCTAATCTAAAACATAATTAGCATATGCATCGAATAAATAGTTAGAACTTCTAGGTATGTGATTATAAGTGATAAAATCAAAATGTCGTTCCAAAATTCATACCTGTAGGAATCGTCGGAGTAGAGTAGGGTCACGCACATGATAACTGTCATTCAACTGACATACTACTAACTGGGAGTCCAAACGAACTTCTAAAGAATGAATACCATGTGAAACGACATCGCATAAAATATCTATAACAATGCTATATTCAACCACATTATTCGTTGATGGCCCTAGAAAAACACCACCTGAAGACACCAGTTGACACTCAGGTGAGTAAACAACCCAAGCGATGGAAGAAAAGTTCTATGTATGATGGTTGGCATAGTCTGGGAATCCTAAGTAAACTAAAGACTCCATTGACATTTTTCAACCAAGGGAAAACTTGATAAGCAAGTTGATGACAAAAGGGGAAATATAAATACACTAAGATACACAAGTATACAAAGTGTTACACCCAATATTTGGGCTCAGGCATAATATATTTTCAAGTAGATCCCATTTCTAGGCTCATCCAACATATTCCCTTCATAATCTTCTAATTTGTAGGCTACTTTTTCTAAGACACACCACACGATATAAGGACCGTGCCACATGGGGTTTAACTTACCGACCCCCGACGGTTCTTTGGATTGGTCATACAAGAGGACCAAGTCACCTTCAACATACTGTCGAGGATAGACAAACTTATCATACTGGACCTTGGCACATTGTTTATTCACTTCGCTAGTTGTAGAGGCATCTCGACACTGCTCATCTAGACTCTCTAGGTGTATGAGGCATTGTTTGCGATCAAAAGTGTCAGGTAGGCACTTAACTACCAGTGTAAGAGAAGGGATTTTGCATTCAATAGGTAGGATCAACTCCACACCATGTACTAAATGAAAAGGAAAAAAATCATTGGAAGTCTTAACCGAGGTTCGGTATGCCCAAAGCGCAGGGTAAAGCATGAGATGCTAGTCAGACTTGCTCTAGTTGACAATTTTTCTACAAAATGGTCTTGAGAGACTTGTTCATGGCCTCTACTTGTCCATTTTCCTTAGGGTAGTAAGGGGAAGAATGACCATGTTTAAACCCCAGTTTTGATGCTAATTCGTTCATCATTTCGTTCTAAAATTGACTTCCATGATCAGTGACAATCTCACTCGGGATTCTGAACCAGGCTATAATTTGATTGGACACAAAAAAATGCAGCAGTCTTACCATCGGATTTAATTGTAGGCATGGACTCTTCCCACTTAGTAAAGTATTCTACGGCCATAGTAATATGTTGACTCCCCCCCAGCGGAGGTTGGGTTGCAATCCACAAAATCCACCTTCCACTTGGTGAAGGGACCGACGATGATGACCAGGTGAAGAGGGGTTGGATGTGAGTGCATCTTTGGAGTGAAAACCTAGCAAGGGTGACACTTATTGACCGCTTCGACACAATATTTAAAGATAGACAACTGTTAGACATGAAAATTTCACACTTATGTACCTCATCGTAAGTGTCGTAAGTGTCATATAAGTGTCTCATACACCTTGACACCATGGAATAACCTATGTCACAATCCCTAGTCAATGTGGAGGAGGTATATATTACATTAAGGCCAAAATACCAAGTGCACATGAATTATTATTATTATTATTCATGAAATTTTTTTTAATTAAGTGTGAGAATCCAACTCATATTTGGTTTCCTATTTTTTAGGGAAGGTGGAGGATCTCAGGGATGGTTGAAATATTTCCTCCTTAAAATCCTTGAGAGATATTTCCTCCCCAAAATCCTTAAGAGATACGTTCTTCCTAAATATCTTAGACATCCCTTTCTTAGTGGATCTAATGAGAGATCCTCTCCATGGTGGTGTTTACGAGCGTTTTTGACACACTGACAACTGGAAGGTCAAATCCGGACCGAGGTTGTTTAAATAACCCAAGCCATTTGGAATGAAATGACCCGATGAGTTTAAAGGCTTCGTTAGCCAACTAAAATCCTAACAATAGTAAAATAAATAAACTAATTTAAAGCTATGATTCTAATAAATGATATATTACTTACTAATGTTTATTAAAAAGAAACATGAATATGCAAATGATTATAAACAATCTATATACAGTTTACAAGGTTTACTTGAAATCTTGTGAAAAAGAATGTTCATAATAATGTTTCAAAATAAGATAAAGTAAGAACATCAATATTTTTGTTTTTTTAATGTTTAAAGATTTTAAACTAATAAATACTAAGCAAATAAAATTGAAACAATAACACATAAGCAATCATAGCTAATTAATGCAATCATCATCTCATTCATATATAAAAAAATATAAATAAAATAAAGCAATGCACCTACTAACCTCTCACTGATCAGCAATACTAAGCTAAATTCATCTATATGTATTGTATGAGCTCCTCTTAACCCGTGTCAAGTGTAAACCTATGACAAAAGCAAGCATAATACTTCCTAAAGAAATTCAAGGAAGTGTTTCATATTCTGGAGCGAGTTTATAATGACAAAAAGACAAATAATTATATATCTTGTGACCTTGAAATGTCCAATTCTCAGGAATGGTGTTACCAACTATCTAGCATTAGATGAAAACTCAAAATACTTGAATAGATGATCAGTCACAGATATAAACTAAAGCAAAAGATAAAAAGCAACATAAAGAAAAACACGATATAAAATATTATGTGCATAACTAACTAAATCTAATTCGACACATATAAAATTTACATCAAGAAATTACATGAGAAGACAATGAAAAAATACTACAAAATCTACCCACATTGAAAGCCAAAGAGTAAACTGTTTTCTTATATAGTTTCAACAAAATATGTTCATCATATGGTCCATGAAGAACTTTTGGGATAATAGACTCTTAAAGATTGAAAAAATTAATATATAAATGATAGAAATTAACCATGTGTTGATAAAACAGACTAAAGTTAATTTAAATCAATGCATAATCAATTATTCAAAGAATATGAAGATATTATAAAGAAAATAAAACCATTTTACTCACAGGACAAAAGCCATTAAACAACCTGGAATTCCATATTCTTCTTTGAAAATACTTTTCCATTCTCCCAAAGATTCCAACCATCCGTTACTCCATTTCAAAAGAAAAAAAGATTACAAAAGAAATATTAAACAAAAGAGAATGGATTAATATCCTCCTCTCAATTTCTTGGATCTCATGGCTCTGAACTTTCTCATATATTTATACAATGAATGAATAGTCTAGGCGTCACTAGTAATTTCCACCATCTGAATTTTTCCTCATAAAAAGACACAAATATCTCTCAAATCGTACATTTTTTTGGGAAAATTCTCACGTGTAAGCTAAATGGGTCCATTTTGGAGATGGGTTTTCAACCGTTTCTTCAAATTCCTTACGGTTGTGTTGACACAAGTCCCGCAAAATCGTATTTATGTTCTTGAATGCATTTCCAAATCTGATCTGTTGTTGTTCATAATTTATTTGCAACAATCCAATATTATTTTGGATCAATTATCTTGAACGTATTTAGATAATAAAATCAAGTCATGAGCATATCTGTACCAAATAAATGATAATAGAAACCTGTGAAATAAAAAGAAACCTAAATTAATAACCTAAAAAT
Source organism: Picea sitchensis (assembly GCA_010110895.2). Taxonomy (NCBI): domain Eukaryota; kingdom Viridiplantae; phylum Streptophyta; class Pinopsida; order Pinales; family Pinaceae; genus Picea; species Picea sitchensis. Next base: position 8,076 of record SNQJ01S0219948.1, read on the forward strand.
TGTGAATAAAACAAAATCTAGAAGAATAAAAAAAAATGAATTTAAACTAACTGTAAGTTCTAAACAAACATTGTTTATATTTTCCTTTCAAATATGATCTTAAAATTCTAGAATCTTCAAGTTGATGGAGAAGAGAAAAATATTAATTTTGGGTTTTCAAAAAATCAAACAAATGATAGATAATTCTTTTTTTTTATTATTTTATTTTTATTTTGAAATGAGATGCAAACTAACAAAATAATTTAATTAATTAAACCTACCAATTGATTTTGTGAAAAAGATTGTTAATGAGCAAAATATGAAAACATAATCATAATTTAAATGAAAGTGAAAGTTGATAAAAATTAAGGTTTTCATTTAAATTAATATTTCTATGTTCGTCTCTCCCTCATTCAAATTTGATCAAATTTGAACAAATGTCATAGAAAAGATGTGTCATAATAAAAACTCTGAAATTATGAATCTCGTCCATCAACATTAAAACTCTGTAGAAAGAAAAACAAAATGGCATTTAAATTTCATGAAATTCAAACCAAACAAAAGAAAATAATATAAACTAAAACCAACCTCGAAACAAAGAAAACCAATACCAATCCAATCAAGTCAAAGGGGAACAAATGAAGAATCCAAGTAAAATTTCGGGGGACCCTAGATTTTGATTAAAGAAAAAGAAGGGGGTTGTTGGGGCCCAACAAATGATGACTTACTAGGTGAAGAAGTTATCTCTGACCTATTAAAAGTTCATCGCAGGGAAGAAGAATAAGACTTGGATACAATTTTAAGTTGCTTTGAAACAAATCCACTTTAATATTACACAATCTTAAGACTAGCTCAGACTTATAAAAAAATATCAGAAAAGAAGAAAAGAATGCTTTTACAGAGGATAATAACATGAAGTTGTGTTTTAATCAAAGAGTCACGATGTTTATAAAGGGACTTCAATACCGTTGACAGAGCTACTGCTGCCAACATGCATCCATAGCCTCGAGAGGGATGTAATTTAACCCACTCAAATGATTTAATCCCATCCAATAGTTGTATCCACATGATGCATACTTCCATAAAATTTTATTTAAAATCATATACCTGCTACCTCTCAACCCAACATTGTTTTTCTACCAGCAGACCTATTCAGTATCTTGACGAAGTTGTCTTAGTATCATGTGTGCATTTACCCACCGCCATCGAGCCTGTTCAATACCCCAGTGGGTTTACACACACATCCCACACTTAAGTGCTTCCAACCCTCTTATGCCACTTTTAAATAATAATACAATTATAGATTTATTGATGACAAAGAGAGCGAGGTGATACTGGAGGTTAATTGCAATACAGGTGAACAATTGATCATTTTTTTTTTGTTTTTTATTTTCTTTCAAAACTCGAAGTTTTATCATGGTTTAGAGATTTTAGATTTCATTGAAGAAATCGTCTAGAGAATGGGGAAGCACTTAAAATTGATTCCTTAAGAACATGTATGGCGTAAAAAGTCTTAGGATAATCGTAATTCCCAAAGATTTTGACACATTTCAGGGGTAATACACTGACAAAGATCGTTTAGGATTTCATAGTACTCAACTCACTTACAAATCAATTCTCTGAGCTGAACCTTAACATCATAAACTGTTTGAATTGTTTCAAATTTCTTTCAAAAATAATAAGTCTTGAAATGAATGTTTCATTCGACAATCACTCTTTGATCATAAATATAATTATTCAAAAAGACAGACAAGAAGAAATTTCAATCAAAGAAAGAAAAAAAAAACACACACAAACAACAAACCGAATCAAATTTTATTAATGAGATTCAAAATCAGAAGTATATCAAAACAAACAAAATCTAAATAGCAAAAACACACTTTCAGAAACAATTTTGGCCAAAGATAAACCGAGCTTTGGGATCTACTAGCATCCCAATGTAAAATAAAGGAAGAACTAAATCATATAAAATATCATGTGTGAGCAAGTTCTTTTCTTAATATAGTGATGCATAAGATGTTACTTTTACCAAGCATTATTATTAAAAACAAAGGAGACTAAAAGAAAATAGAAAAACCCTTATTAATATGAGTGCAGTCCTACTCGTGGCACCTTGGGTCAGGGTTGAATTGATAGTTCAAATTTACTTATCACTTTACTTTCCATTTAAAATTTTCATGATGATAATGTGTTTTTGAAAAGAAATATTCAACGAAAAGCAGATAGAAAAATATTTAAAGTGGACTTCCCTGACAACATTCATATTATGGTTCTCTGGGTGTGCCCACTTTTGTTCATAACTACATTATTACAAAGAGAAACACTGAGAAATAAAACTAAATGCAACTTACTCCTAAATCTACTCTAAACTACTAAATAGATCAAAATGCTAAGTAAAATCGTATTTCTAGTGCAACCACAAGGGCATCTTCAGTCCTTCAAGGCATAGAAAATCGAAAATCAGAATAAAAGAATGTAGTATTTGTAGATACAAAAGAAACATGTCATGCTTACCTCCTATATATTGTTTTAAAAACAAAACAACCACGGTCTTGCCATTTTTTTGAAACTTCCTGATGTATGAATCCTCCAATCATTTTTCAATCTTGTCGTGATATGGATCATAATGGAATGGAAGAGTGTAAGTAAGTTTGGAAAACTTGTCAATATTATGGGGACCTGTCATAATCATCATCCAAGGCCAAAGTGCTCTGTCCTCTTGAAAATTCTCCAAGTGTTCATTCATCTCTTCACATGGAGGATCTAAACAAATCATGTCATGCTTACTTCCTATCTATTTAGGTAGAAACAAAGAAAGCACAACTTTATCTTTATTATGAGGATTTTTTAGATATGAATCTTCAAGCCATTCTAAGATCATGTCATAAAAATTAGGATGAAAACTATGACTTTAATGAAATGGATATATCAATGGGGAACACATCATAAGAGGATTCATGACATCAATTAGATTATTGGTTTGAATGCTTCCTTTGATGATATTGATCGTTTCAAAATGTGAAGAATAAAGTTTAAAATTCGAACTAATCAAAGAATGAATATGAAATGTAGAATATTTGATCTCCATAAGTAGGAGTGAATTGTTTTTTTCAAAAATAAATCGTGTAAAATCATCTTGCAACATGTATTTTTTCCATGCGAGTGATGAAAGTGAAAGAGAATCAAATCTGACTTCATAAATGTTATGTTTGGAATTAATTTCACCAAATCTTGGCATATAAAAAAGATCTGATTGTGACGGAAAAGAGTAAGATAATGTGGGTAAAGTATCATGCCCACTAGAATATAAGAAGATATTGGGATATAAAGAGTAAAAGGAATCAGAAATGAACACATGAAAATAATCTATTGAGCTATGATATTTAGCAATGGTATTCTCAAGACATTCTTCTTCACTTTCCTTAAAAATTTCACTCTGTTTTGGTGATAAATTCTTCAACATAATATGATGATCTAAATTTGCCTCATGTATGATAGATAATTCAAAATTTTCATGAGAAACATCTAATATTTCCTGTGGATAAGGTATGATTTGTGGATTAAGGTTTAAGGTTTCTTCTTCAAATTGAATATTTACATCTCTAATCAGTTTCATAGGAATGTTAGAATGCTTAAGATCATTTTCATCACCTAAGTGTTCTTCAATAACTAAATTTAAGTATTCATTAGATCAAGATTTAGAAGAATATGGGCATTCACCTTGACCCAACATCAAATCTTCTTCCACAATGGTCGATGACTGAATATACAATGCTTGAGAGGAAAAACCAATTTGATTGTCAGTAAGAATCTTTTCAATATATTCTACTTCCCTTTCTTGTTCAAAATTTTTAGATGGATTCCTCTCATCCTACGAACAAACTTCTTCTTGCAATTGAGTGATAGGATTTATAATCAATTCATCATTCGCGATTGAATATGATTGGATGAAAGGGGCGCAAGCATCATAGAGGAGATTTAGTATAAATGACATGTCATAAAGATTAAATTTATAGAGAACATGATGGATTCTTGTTGAAAATCCTTCCAGAGATGAATTGTCATTAATTAGTAAAGTCTGAAATTCTTCACATAATTGATTGTAATCATAGTTTTCAAAAGCATCTAAAAATTCATCTACAAATTGAAACCAATCAATAATGTGATATGCTGGAAAAGACTCAAACCAATGTTTAATCTGACCCATAAAAGTAAAAGAGAACAATCTGCATAAAACCTTTAAATCATAAATATCATGTTTGATGCATTTACACCAAAACTTGTTAAGATGGTCTTTTGCAGATACATCCCCCCCACAATCAAATGTGAGTTTGGACAAGCGAGAGACTGTCTCGCTGGGAATATCAGGTAATGAGAAGTGGAAAGCATGTTCCAACACAGTGATCTGGGGAGCCATGGGGAATTAAATACATTCAAAACAAAGACTCGTGCAAGGCCAGCTTGTCAGTATGGAATGTCTTCTAGGGCATTTCAAGATGAAACAGAAGAAAAAATTGTTGAATCTCGAATTATGACAGGTTGAGGGGTGAAACATTTAATCATTAAATTTACCTCGGCCCTCCTTCTAGTGCCATTTTTTATGGACGTGTTTGACACACCATCAACTGGAAGGTCAAATCCGAACCAGGGTTGTCTAAATAACCCAAGCCTCTTGGAATGAAATAACCCGACGGGTTTAATGTCTCCATTAGACAACTAAAGTCCTAAAAACAATAAAAGAAATAAACTAATCTAAAGCTATGATTCTAACAAATGATATATTACTTACTAATTTTTATTAAAAAGAAGCGTGAATATACAAATGATTATAAACAATCTATATACAATTTACAAAGTTTACTTGAAATCTTGCAAAAATGAATGTTCATAATAATGTTTCAAAATAAGATAAAGTAAGAACATAAATATTTTTGTTTTTTTAATGTTTAAAGATTTTAAACTAATAAATACTAAGAAAATACAATTGAAACAATAACACAGAAACAATCAAAGCTAATTAATGCAATCATCGTCTCATTCATATATAAACAAATCTAAATAAAAGAAAGCAATGCACCTACTAACCTCTCACTGATCAACAGTACTAAGATAAATTCATCTCTCTGTATTGTATGAGCTCCTCTTAACCTGTGTCAAGTGTAAACCTATGAAAAAAAGAAGCATAATACTTCCTGAAGAAATTTAAGGAAGTGTTTCATATTCTAGAGCGAGTTTATAATGACAGAAAGACAAATAATTATATATTTTGTGACCTTGAAATGTCCAATAACTGAAAATGAAAGAAATTCCAATTTTTAGGAATGGTGTTACCAGCTATCTAACATCAGATGTAAATTCAAAATACCTTAATATATGATTAGTCACATATATAAACTAAAGAAAAAGATAATAAACAACATAAAGAAAAACATGATATAAAATATTATGTGCAGAACTAACTAAAGCTAATTCAACACATATAACATTTCACATCAAGAAATTACATGAGAGGACAATGAAAAAGCACTGCAAAGTCTACACAGGATGAAAGCCAAAGAGAAAATTGTTTTCTCATAACAAAATATGTTCATCAGATGGTCCATGAAGAACTTTTGGGATAACAGACTCTTAAAGATTGAAAAAATTAATAAATAAATGATAGCAATTAACCATGTATTGATAAAACAGACTAAAGGTAATTTAAATCAATGCATAATCAATTATTCAAAGAATATGAATATTTTATAATGAAAATCAAACCATTTTACTCACAGGCCAAAAGACATTAAACAACCTAGAATTCCATATTCTTCTTTGAAAATACATGTCCATTCTCCCAAAGATTTCAACCATCCATTACTCCATTTGAAAAGAAAAAAAGATTACAAAAAAAAATAATATACAAAAGAGAAAGGATAAAAACCCTCCTCTCAATTTCTTGGATCTCATGGCTCTGAACTTTCTCATATATTTATACAATGAATGAATAGTCTAGGCCTCACTAATAATTTCTGCCACCTGAATTGTCCTCGTAAAGAGACACAAATATCTCTCAAATCGTGCATTTGATTGGGAAAATTCTTGCGAGTAGTCTAACTGGGCCCATTTTGGAGATGGGTTTTCAACCGTTTATTCAAATTCCTTACAATTTGGCTGAAACAAGTCCCCCAAAATCATTTTTATGTTCCTGAACGCATTTCCAAATCTTATCTGTTGTTGTTCATAATTTATTTGCAGCAATCCAATATTATTTTGTATCAATTATCTTGAACGTATTTAGATAATAAAATCAAGCCATGATCAAATCCGTACCAAATAACTGATAATAGAAACCTATGAAACAAAAAGAAACCTAAATTAATAACCTAAAAATTGTGAATAAAACAAAATCTAGAACAATATAAAAAAAATGAATTTAAACTAACTATAAGTTCTAAACAAACATTGTTTATATTTTCCTTTCAAATATGATCTTAAAATTCTAGAAGTTTCAAGTTGATGGAGAAGAGAAAAATATTAAATTTGGGTTTTACAAAATCAAACAAATGATAGATAATTCTTTTTTTTATTTTTATTTTGAAATGAGATGCAAACTAACAAAATAACTTAATTAATTAAACCTACCAAATGATTTTGTGAAAAAGATTGTTAATGAGAAATAGACGAAAACATAATCATAATTTAAACGGAAGTAAAAGTTGATAAAAATTAAGGTTTTCGTTTAAATTAATATTTCTATGTTCACCTCTCCTTCATTCAAATTTTATCAAATGTGAACAAATGTCATAGAAAAGATGTGTCGTAATAAAAAAACTCAAATTATGAAGCTTGTCCATCAAAATTAAAACTCTATAGAAAAAAAACAAAATGGCATTTAAATTTCATCAAATTCAAACCAAACAAAAGAAAATAAAATAAACTAAAACCAACCTCGAAACAAAGCAAACCAATACCAATCCAATCAATTCAAAGGGAAACAAATGAAGAATCCAAGTAAAATTTTGAGGGACCCTAGATTTTGATTAAAGAAAAAGAAGGGGGTTGTTGGGGCCCAACAGGTGGTTAAGCCTCCAAATCCTATATAATGAGGGATTTCCATGGAGAAGGGGGATATAGA
>SNQJ01S0219950.1:0-14909 GCA_010110895.2 Picea sitchensis
GGAAGAAAGACATGTAGATATTCAATCAATGATATCTCTCAAACTAGGATACGAAATGAAATTTTGTAAAATACCCATTTGAGCCGACATAGAGAAATTTCCATTGATATAAATTAAGTTCTCTAAGGTTTCCTGTGGAGTGAGAAAAAACTAGGCCAAAGTTGAAGGGTACATGGCCACGCTAGTTACATACATGTGCTACTTCAAACAAGGATATCTCATAAACCAGACAACGAAATGAAATGCCGTGAAATACCCATTTGAGACATTGAAGAGACATTTCCATCCATATGTGGAAATATTTCTGTAGTTTCCAAAGAAGGGAGAAAAACACCATTTAATATGGTGGTACGCGTGGCCTCCTTGTGTCAAATACATGTTGAGATTCAATCGATGATATCTCTCAAAATAGGAATCCGAATGAGATTCTGTGAAATAGCATGTTCAGATATTAACATTATATTTCCTATGAGATATTGTAGAGCCTATGAAATTCTACGTAGAGGTTTCTCCACCTCTTTGAAGTCGGCTGAGTGTAGAGGGACAAAAAGGATGCTAAGGGTTTGTAGAGAAACATGGGTTGTTGTAGAGCTTGTGGAACCTATGTGGGTAGCATGGACACCTTGAAAATTTGTTGAAAATGTTGCATACCAAACAAATATATTTTTGATGAATGCAGCTATGGGAGATATCCTCCAGCTTACAAACTTGTGAAATGTAGAACATAGTAGCTATGTGAGTCTTTCTTTCAACTTACAAACCTGAGAGAAATCCCCTAAGAAGGGTACGTGGTTCCTACCTGATATAGAGTTAGGAACATAGAGATGACCTCCTACATTCAGAGAGTGAGAAGAACTCCAGATGATTATCTAGTGGAAAAGAAATATGTTGAGTTAGAACATGCATGTGGCTAAGCACAAGGTGAACGTCTGAAATCCCAAAAGTGTTGGGCACATCGTCATGTGAACATAAATGAAGATGATGTGATAGCCTCCTATGAGAAACAGAGTTGACGAGAAGAATCCATATGATTCTCCTATCGGTGGCAGTGGGAAAGTAGATCTGTAGAGTGGATGTGCCTGTGGACGAGCACAGGTGAACATGTGAAGACCTAGTTCTTTTGTGTAATGCTGTGAATCAAAGATATGAATCCCTATGGATGTGCCCCTAGTGGATGAGCTTTAGTGGGTGTATCATATCCTTTGCTATATACTGTTCAAGATTCAGAACTACCTGTAACCCTAATTGTTATGTAAAGGGCATAGGTCTGCCCCACCTTAATATGTTTAATAATAAATGTAAAATATAATTAATATTAATTATTATAATAATAATAAATTATATAGTGACTTAGAGAGGTCGGCCCTGTTGATCCAATAGATGCCTTTGTTGATTGAACAAGTCTAATATAAGTAAGGGATGATTCTCCATTGTGGAATCATATCTTTCTCATGAGTTTTGAAATTTCAGCAAACACTTCTACTTGGAAAAATGTGTGCACCTCTCTTGGGCACTAGTATTCTAGTGCTTAAGCACCCTCTTGTGTGCTAAGTAATTCTTGGTGGTGAAATGTCTTTCTCTTGAAGAATATAGCAAAGGATTTGGTTGGGTTTTCTTCCCTTGTTGAGAAGGGTTTCTCAGGATACATCTTGTGTTCTTGTGCATGGTGTTTCTTCTTGTGATCTTGGTTGCTGCAACAATTCTTGTTTATGGTTAAGACATGATGAAATTGAAATGAACTACATGATTAACCTAATGCTTATGAAAATTCAACATGGTATCAGAGCATAGGTCTTGAAGATCCCATTTCACAAGAACTTTTACAGCTCCTTCACTCTCTCATTTGCAGAAACTATATGACCCTCCCAGGGTTTCCAGAAAATTCATACCACCTCATTTTTAGAGAAGTTTCACCACTCAAAACTTGGATTCTTGGGATAAAAAATTCATAGAAGGGTACAACCTCCTTCAGCGTACCTCCAACAAGTCTCATATCTAAATTTTGGGCATTTTCAAAATTTTGACCCTATGGGTTTCTAGGGTTTCGTGAAAATTCTACAAAAAATTATGAATTATATTTCTAAGAATTTATTGAAGAAAATACACAAAGGATATCATATTTAAAGGCTTATTGTTGGCATGCATAATCCCAACAAAACCTAAAATTGCTAGCCTTGCCCAGCCGTTAGTTTTTCTAGCCTAGTTGAAAAGGGTTTGTGAAGATGAGAAAATTCATGATGGGAAGCAAGCTCAGTACAAAACTCCAAAGCAATGAAGACATAAACTTCTCAGCACTTTCAGGTATGGTTCGTATCAATGACAATACTTGGCTAATTGATAGTGGTGCCTCCGGGAACATGACCGGTATTAGAAATCATCTAACACACTTCATTGAGAAAGAGACACATCTACACGTTGTCCTTGGAGATGATGCTAGATATAATGTGAGAGGAGTTGGAACTTCCACCTTCTAACTAGATTCAGATATGAAACTCAAATTAGAATAGGTTCTATATGTACCAGGAATGAAGAGAAACCTCGTCTCTATTTTGGCCCTTGAGGAAAAATGTTACAAAATTACTTTCTCAGAAGGAAAATTTCTTGCATGGCACAAAGACTCTCATATCAGCTCTTCCAAAGTAATTGGTGTTAGAGAAAACATATTATACAAGTTGATCGTCAAACCAATTCAAGCCTTACTACATGACACTATCAACTTGAGTGAGTTATGGCATAGAAGACTTTCTCAAATTAATTATAGAGCTCTTCCAGATCTAGGGAAAATGGTAACAAGTCTACCAAAGATCCAGATCCAACATAAAGGTGTTTGTAAAGGTTGTGCCCTTGGTAAAAATGTTAAAGGATCCTTTCCTAGCAATAATAACCAATCCAAGGAAATATTGGACTTGATACATTCATATGTATGTGGGCCAATGACTGTTGCATCCTTAAATGGGTACTTGTACTATGTACTCTTCATAGATGATCACTCGAGGAAAACTTGGATTTACTTTCTGAAGAACAAGGATGGAGTCCTTGCCAAATTTCAAGAATTCAAATCTCAGGTTGAAAACCCGACTGAAAGAAAAATCAAAGTATTGATATCAGACAATGGAGGAGAATACACCTCAAAAGAATTTATTATTTTTTTTATTGAAGCAGGGATCAAAGGGAGCTCATAGTTCCATACAATTCTCAACAAAATGGGGTTGTTGAAAGGAAGAACAGAGCTATTATTGATGCAACTAAAGCAATGATACATGATCAAATTCTACACATGAATCTATGGGCAGAAGCATATAAGACAACGGTATATGTTCAAAACTGAAGTCCTCATCAGATCCTAAAGAACATTACTTCAGAAGAAGAATTCACCAAGGTGAAGCCCGAGATCGGACACTTCAGAATATCTGGATGTCCAGTATACCTTCATGTACCTATGGGAGACATCCTCCAGCTTATAAACCTGTGAGATGTGGAACATAGCAGTTATGTGAGTCTTTCTTTCAACTTACAACCTCGAGAGAAATCCCCTACGAAGGGAAATTTAACAATGACAGAGTCGAGTTGGATCTCCCAGTGACTAAGAAAACATAACCCAAGCAATCAAACCAAGAAAGAAAGACAAACTAGGAAAACAATATGTTCCCCAGTACGGTCGTCGATTTTGTTATTGGATTAATCGGTAAATGCGAGCATAAACTGATCTCCCTAGCTTCATTACAAAACTAGAACAAAACAAGACAATACACTACTCTTTCCTTAGATTCGATTATCAAATGAGAAATTGATCTAGAACATACCTTTTAAATATTGAAGATCCAACTTCGCCAATGCGATCCAAGCTCCATCGCGAGGCTTATCGAGAAATATCTGCAAAGGAACACAAGCCAACGAAGACAAGAATAACAAAGTCTATTTAATATGAAACTATGTACGTGATCAAGGAATCATACAATATGAACAAATAACATTCATATAGGAAAGAAAAGTATATCTGTATTAAAGAACGTGGAAGAAAGATAGAACCAAATGCCTTGATGTTGTCAGGTTCCTTCCAACAGTTTCTTTCTTCCCACATGTTAGCGTCAGAAGTCACTCTTGGATTGCAACAGGAGCAGAGCACGACGCCCATCAGTTTATGTCACGATTTGTTTATAAAAAGGGGGTGATTGAATGGAAGTTAACTCAAAACAATATTGTTCTAACTTCGAAACTAGGCCAGGCATGCATGGGCAAGTGAGGTCTCAGACAAACTTCAGACAGTGAGTTGTAGTAAGGGTGAATAGGGGGGAGACTTGTATAAGAGAAATGCAAAGGTCTGTCATAAACATCGGGTTTCTAACAGACTGTAGTAGAAAACATCTAAACACAAGATTTTCTTACATTCAGACGCAGAAAATCAGAGAATGCAACAATGCAACAATAAATCCTTTATCGTAACATAATTGCAATAATTCATGTGAATCAGTCAATCATGAACTCCCTCAGTATGAGATGAAAACTAGATGGGGTAAGGAAATTGTTTGTCATTAAACAAGAAATCTTACATACATATGCATAACCAGAGAACTAGAGTGTCTATTAAAACTTTACAATCGGGAGCTTTGCTCTACCATCGATCCTTTGAAAAATATCAAAACTAAGTATATATACTCCTAAACATTTGCCCATCAGAGGCCTCCTAGACTTTCAGAATGAGATGTCTCTTCAATCAAATCTGGCCTCCACTCCTCTGTCATACGCCACCTTAATTCTGCATGGCTCGTGCTAGGGGGTAGCTGAGCCCTTAAATGCTGAATTAGCGTGCGGAGAATTCCCCAGGGAGTGGAGGACTCGGCATGGCTTCTATGGGAAAAAACCAGTATAGAGGACCACCTTGGGCGGACTTCCTACAGGGACCTCCATACCTTTCAATTAATGGATGAGGCGAGGTTTGAACCACCCCCTCTCTTCTTCATTCGTTCCAAGCAAGTATTAGGATTGAGATCAAGTCGAATCGGCATCTGGAGAACACGGTGCTCCCCTTCTGAAACTTAACTCAGCACTTTTGGCCCCCTTTGTACAACCTTTTCTACTCCCTCAAGTGACCACGGGCCGTGACCCTACGCTTATCCTCAGAGGCGCTTTTGGCGCTTCGAGGTTCGGGGCTTTGAGATATGAAGCCCTTACCCTTAGAACTCCCAAATGTCGACATGCCGATGTGATCGCGTACCACGCGTCCTTTTGGATGGACAACTAAGATTACGTCTTTGGCGCTGACACTATGAAAATTTCGAAGGGCCCCACCCGTGGCTCAGATCATGCACTGCATGTCCTCCTGATCAATGGTCCTGATCCTTTCGGGATTTCTTGCACCGGGTGTTCACGATGCGCTTCTTCTTTGAAATCTCGATCGACTAAACTGTGAAAGCACGGATGTGCGCCGCGTGTCCTTCAGGTGAACAATCGAGATAGAATTTGTTATTTAAAAGGGGGCTGCCGTCATTCCCAGACTCGCATGATGTGACCTGGCGCTAGGACCATGGGCTTAGCTCCAAAGGTGCCTTCGACATTTCACCGATCGACAATTTCAGCTGCAGTGAATGGGAGATCCCTTGTCTCCCGAAACGTCGATCCTCGAAAATGTCGACTGGCTGCCACCTGTCCCGACTGGATCGGACGACCTAGATTTGTAATATAGGTGCTATCCATTGCACTAATCCCGGTGCAACTCTGTTAACTGGGATTCCTCGCCGACCGTCGATCTACTTTTCCAATTGATCCTTGTCGTTGAAATTAGACTGCTCGCTCGCCTGCTTGCAAGAATTGGTGCTAACATTAGGCTCCATGGGGGATAGAGTCGACCCTGTGATGCTCTAAGAACTCATTTTGCAGTTTCAGTGCCTTGTTGTTGGGCTATGGAGTCAAGCTCAAACCTCCTGCTGAGAAATATATGTCGAAAAGTAAAAAACCAAACAAACTAAACATAGACGCTCCAAGGAGCTTATTTATGTACAGTCCTAAGCTAATAAAATCCTTTACATGGGGCTAGGTGAAAGCAAACTTCCACCATAGTCATCCAAGCAGCTTCCTGAATAGAATCTCCTTCCTTCTGCCGATGGTCACCAACAGATGGTGTAACCATGACAGCAGAACCGCTACACTCTTCAACTTCTCCTCACAGGCTGAAGTTGATATGAAATAGGGCAGCTCCAAGGCATAAAAAACATGCCACTCCATGTATTTGCTAACAGGGTCATAGAATGAGTGGAAAATTTTGGAAAATGGGTGGCAGGTAGCCTCCTCTACTACAGAGTTGCTTACATGTGGCTGAATATCTCTGATAAGCACAAGTGAGTGGATGAATGACGTAGGCTCGTTGTTCTCAGGTGGTGGTTGCTCGCTGACTGGCTCTGAAATGTAATATGTGCTCAGCTGCTCTTCTGGTTCCTTTTCCTCTTCTTCTTGGCTTCCCCCCGTATCAGATTCGTATTCATCATAAATGGGAACCAAGGGATGGATCTGCTCACTGTCATGTTGGTCAATGTCTTTATAGTGATCAAATGTAGGATAAGCTTGTTGTTCATCATCACTATAACATTCACCAAAAAAGGGCTGACCCTTATCCCTATGATCTTCTTCCAGACTGGTGGTCCCGTAAAAAATATCCATTTCAGGGACAGTGGGACCTGCTGCTTCTGGTTGCTCATACATAATCTTTTTATTTTTAATCCGAGGTAAAAATATATAATGAGAAACCCCCTGGAGGAAAAGAGAAAAATCATCTTCCACAACTAACCCCTCTTTAAAAACGAGAAGGTCTTTGTCATCATAAGCAGGGATGCTAGGAACATCTGCTTCAACCCGATACCCAGGTGAGCCATTTACTCTAGACCACATCTTCTCTATAAGCTCATAATTTTCACAAGAGGCATGTTGATCTTTATGAACATCTAAAAGAGCAGGTGCATCTGAAATAATGTTAGATGCTTCCATTCTAGGGCTAACACAATTAATATCATTCAACACCTCTATTTTTTCATGGCAAATGCTTTCCTCCACAGTAAAAGCTTTATCATGGACATGGTCTTCAGGGCCAGTAGAGGCTTCATGAAGCAAAGAAAACTCCTCACAATAGTTTTCATACAAATAATCAGCTGGATAGTAATCTTTACAAAATGAATTGAAAGCTATATGAAAATCTGTCAAAGAATAGATACTTGCAGTGGGAAGAGATTGACACCAATCAAGAGAAACTCCCTTTAATGAATACCTGAAGAGCTTAATCTGGACATCTTCATGTGTGATATTAAGTCGATGAATAACCTCATGAAAGTCTAGTAAATGCTCATCTAGTACCTCCGAACTCTTTGCGTGAAATTCAGGGAGGAAATTTTCCCATATGTCTCTATCAGAAAGTGCATTAGGAAAACCAACTATCTGGGAAAAGTCACAGAAAGCAAACCTTTGAGCCAAGATTTTCTCCATATTGAACCAGTGGAGTCGTTGATTGATCCTTGAATCATGGAGTCGCCAGGTAAATATTTACATCTTTGACTATGCTTGGTCCTTGTTCACCATCAAAGGCCAGATCTTAACATTGTCATTACCGTAGGAATGTTCTCAGGCTAAGAAAGTAGTTGCTGAGACCTTCTCGAGAAAGATCCTCTGGGTCATCTTTCAGGCATGCTAAAGTAGCCACAACTAAAACAGTGATGTGGAAACCTTGGAGTCACCAGGTGCACAGTAGCAATCTTTAAGGGCTCTGATGCCTGATGCACCTTTAGAATCAGAGGCTCAATGTCGTTCAATCCCGGGGAAAATTTTCAACTGCATCCCCCGCAGCGGCGCCAGAAATGTTAGCGTTAGAAGTCACTCTTGGATTGCAACATGAGCAGAGCCTGATGCCCATCAGTTTATGTCACGATTTGTTTATAAAAATGGGGTGATCGAATGAAGTTAACTCAAAAAAATATTGTTCTAACTCCGAAACTAGGCCAGGCATGCATGGGCAAGTGAGGTCTTAGACAAACTTCAGACAGTGAGTTGTAGTAAGGGTGAATAGGTGGAAGACTTGTATAAGAGAAATGAAAAGGTCTGTCATAAACATCAGGTTTCTAACAGACTATAGGAGAAAACATCTAAACACAATATTTTCTTACATTCAAACGCAGAAAACGGGAGAATGCAACAATGCAACAATAAATCCTTTATCGTAACATAATTGCAATAATTCATGTGAATCAGTCAATCATGAACTCCCTCAGTATGAGATGAAAACTAGATGGGGTAAGGAAACTATCTGTCATTAAACAATAAATCTTACATACATATGCATAACCAGAGAACTAGAGTGTCTATTAAAACTTTACAATCGGGAGCTTCACTCTACCATTGATCCTTTGAAAAATATCAAAACTAAGTATATATACTCCTAAACATTTGCCCATCAGAGGCCTCCTAGACTTTCGGGATGAGACGTCTCTTCAATCAAATCTGGCCTGCACTCCTCTATCATACGCCACCTTAATTCTGCATGGCTCGCGCCAGGGGGTAGTTGAGCCCTTAAATGTTGAATTAGCGTGCACAGAATTCCCTAGGGAGTGGAGGACTTGGCATGGCTTCTGTGGGAAAAAACCAGTATAGATGACCACCTCAGGCGGACTTCCTTCTAGGACCTCCATACCTTGCAATTAATGGGTGAGGCGAGGTTTCAACCACCTCCTCTCTTCTTCATTTGTTCCAAGTAGGTATCAGGATTGAGATCAAGTCGAACCGGCATCTGGAGAACACGGTGCTCCCCTTCTGAAACTCAACTCGACACTTTTGGCCCCCTTTGTACAACCTTTTCTACTCCCTCAAGTGACCATGGGCCATGACCCTATGCTTATCCTCAAAGGCGCTTTCGACGCTTCGGGGTTCGGGGCTTTGAGATATGAAGCCCTTACCCTTAGAACTCCTGAATGTCGACATGCCGATGTGATCGCACACCAAGCGTCCTTTTGGATGGATTGCTAAGATTCTGTCTTCGGCGCCGACACTATGAAAATCCTGAAGGGCCCCACCCGTGGCTCAGATCATGCACCGCATGTCCTCCTCATCAATGGTCCTGATCCTTTTGGGATTTCTTGCACCGAGAGTTCACGATGCGCTTCTTCCTTTAAATCCCGATCGACTAAACTGTGAAAGCACTGATGTGCGCCACGTGTCCTTCAGGTGAACGGTCGAGATAACATTTTTTATTTAAAAGGGGGTTGCCTTCATTCCCAGGCTCACTTGACGTGACCTGGCGCTAGGACCGTGGGATCAGCTCCAAAGGTGCCTTCGACATTTCACCGATCGACAATTTCAGCTGCAGTGAATGGGAGGTCCCTTGTCTCCCGAAACACCGATCCCCGAAATGTCGACTGGCTTCCACCTGTCCCGACTGGATCAGACAACCCAGATTTGTAATATAGGCGCTATCCATTGTGCTAATCCCGGCGCAACTCTGTTAACTGGGATTCCCCGCCGACCGTCAATCTGCTTTGCCAATTGATCCTTGTCGTTGAAATCAGACTACTCGCTCTCCTGCTTGGAAGAATTGGTGCTAACACCACACACTTCTAATCCACGGATTCTGAGACTTTAGATCAGATAGTCACTCACAATCTATCTTGACAAAGCAAATCTCAAAGCCACTCTAACCAAGCTAACAATCTCAAGCCAAATTTTCAATTTAAGTTTAATCCTAAGCCAAGCTCAAGCTAACTTTCTCCATGAGATCTCCTCTCTTATAAGTTGAAGAGGATAGGGTGAGGAGGTTAGGATGATCCCACTAAATCATGAAAGCGAGTAACATCTAAACCGTTCGGAGGCCACCGCACCATAGAAACTTCTTCTTCTAGAAGCATAGAGAAGATGCTCGTTTTTCCCACGTACGAAAATTGTCGCACCCTAGCCATAGGGCATCCTGCAGAGACGTCGGACCCAAGATTTAGAGTAGGAGGCGGAAATTAGGCATCGTTGCACCAATTTCTTCTCTCAGGCAAAGTTCTTCTCCCTTCTTTCTTCAGGAATTCAAGCCATTGACCCCTATGAAGGCAACATATAGGTTTACATCATTAACGTTCATAGGGATGACAAAAATAATGTGTAACAGAGAGCTTGTTATTGGATTAATCGGTAAATGTGGGCATAAACTGATCTCCCTAGCTTCATTACGAAACTATAACAAAACAAGACCATACACTACTCTTTCCTTATATTCGATTATCAAATGAGAAATAGATCTAGAACATACCTTTTAAATATTGAATATCCAACTTCACCAATGCGATCCAAGCTCTGTCGCGAGGCTTATGGAGAAATATCTGCAAAGGAACACAAGCCAATGAAGACAAGAATAACAGAGTGTATTTGACATGAAACTATGTACGTGATCAAGGAATCATACAATATGAACAAATAACATTCATATAGGAAAGAAAAGTATATCTATATTAAAGAATGTGGAAGAAAGATACAACCAAATGCCTTGATGTTGTCAGATTCCTTCCAACAGTTTCTTGCTTCCCACACACTTCTAATCCACATATTCTGAGATTGTAGACCTGAGAGTCACTCACAATCTATCTTGACAAAGAAAATCTCAAAGCCACTCTAACCAAACTAACAATCTCAAGCCAAATTTTCAATCTAAGTTTAATCCCAAGCCAAGCTCAAACTAACTTTCTCCATGAGAGCTCATCTCCTTTTATAAGCTGAAGATGATAGGGTGAGGAGGTTAGGATGATCCCACTAAATCATGAAAGCGAGTAAGATCTAAATCATTCAGAGGCCACCTCACCATAGAAAAATCTTCTTCTAGAAGCATCGAGAAGATGCTCATTTTTCCTACATACGAAAATCGTCGCACCCTAGCCATAAGGCATCCTGCAGAGACGTCGCACTCTAGATTTAGAGAAGGATGCAGAAATCAGGCATCGCCACACCCTGCGTATAGTGTAGCCTGTGGAGATCTTCCTTAATAGGGTTTTTATAAAGGAAATTGCAATTTCTTCTCTCAGGCAAAGTTATTCTCCCTTCTTTATTCAGGAATTCAGGCCACTGACCCCTCTGAAGGAAACAGATAGGTTTACATCATTAACGGTCATAGGGATGAAGAAAATAATGTGTAACATTCCCCCTTGAATTCAGGTAACCTGATGGTGGGATCATTTCCTTCCATCTTGAACGACGATGAACTACGACCTTTGCGTGGTGTAGATACTTGACTACTACTTCCTGAACTGGCTCCTCCAATCGCTGCTCCTTGGTTGGGTGCACTTCACGCTGTATTTCTTCCACTAAAATTCAGTTGTCTAAATGGTGGTGTTCTTTTTGGTGTATTAGTCACACATGGGTTTATGGGTTCCACACTGGCACTGACATGGATGGGATTTTTTCCTTATGTTCCTGCCCTTGGAACTCTTGTCTTCCTTTCATATGTTGCATGCAGGATTTTCTCAATCTGTTTCACAGCCCATAAATCATCTACCTCTTCTTCATCACTTCCCAAGCCCTCTCTCTATGCTATGGATCTCTTCTTATTATTCATTTTATATTGGTAGGGTAATCCACTGTGCATTTTTCCAACTGTTGCCATGATCTTCTTGATCTGATCTTCCTCCATCATGATTGGGTCCAAGGCCCCCTCCTTCTTTCCTTTATCCATTTCTTCCTCCATTTCTTCATCTCTTGTCAGTGCTTCCCCCCTTCCCCCATGCATGCAGGGAAGTTTAGTTGTCTAAATCCATGGTCATTACACCTTTGTTATACATTAAGATCTTTATGGATGTATACATCGATCTAATATACCTTCCTCGTGGTCCTCTTAGAAATTCTTGCTCTGCTATGTTGTAAGACTTCACAGTTTCCACTGCAAATTCTGTGATAAATCGTACAACAATTGATCCGGATTTAGGGGTGGAATGAACTAATTATAGACTGAATACAATAAACACAGAGATATGAAGAATAACACAAATATCCAGTGAATAATATCTTCTATTAAATAAATGAAATAGGCTGAAACTGTAAAACTACAGAACTGAAACTCTTGCATGAATGGTGATAGTTATCTATGAGAATAGATGTGGCTGCTACGCACATCTGTCTGAGTGGAATGATTACAATGAGGCTTCGGAGGCCTTTTTTATATTACTCATGAATGCCAAAACCCTAGACATCCAAAAACCTAACCCTAGAAGGTGAAATGCCAAAATTCATGTGGGACCCTATGGGTAAGTTGGTACATCAACTTCCTGGGGTCATAACTTTTGCATACAACCTCTGTTTTAGGCGCATGATACCCCGTTGGAAAGGTATTTCAAGGAAATACACATTCCATCATCAAACTCTAACTCTGTCTACATTTTGACTGTGGTGAGCCAAAAAAACAATGTTTAGGGCCCCAAAACATACAAAATAAGCCAGTTGGATTAGGAGAGAGGCCGTCAGTATCCACCTGGAGGATGTGTAGGGATTCCAACAACCCCAGAAGTGTAGAACCCATAATTACCAAGAAGTACAGAAGAATGTGTTGAACAAAAACAAACAAGAGGAGCCAGTTGGAATAGGTGGGTGGCCATCAATATCCACCTGGATCAATCCTCCCCCCTTAGGAAGCAATGGTCTCCATTTCATTGAGTTCCCCCATTAGGTGAAGAAAATTCTGCTGGATTTGACCCCGAGTGAGCCACTTTCCATGGTGTGGGAGTTTCCCTGCCTTGACAACCCAATAAAGTTGGATCCTCTGTTGGCAAGTGCCCTTGACCTGTGTGTCCACTATATGATCAGTGGATTCTTGTTCCATGTTCTTAGGGTTGAGCTATGTTGGTGTCCAGTTGCTTTATGATCTCTGAGGTGTCCAATAATGGTGGAAAATATGGCCGAAGGAGGTCCACATTGAACACTGGGTGCAGGCCAAGGAAGGGTGGAGTGTTGAGCTCAAAACCATTTCTACCCATAGCCTTGGTGATAATATAAGGCCTATAACGAAGTGGACGAAGCTTCTGATGGGGCCCCGTGAGACGCTCCTTCTGCAAATGTAGCCAGACTTTGTCTCCAACCTAAAACTGGTGCGATACCCTCTGTTGATCATGGCGCTTCTTGTACTTATCATTGGATTTCTGCAAAATCTCCTGGACCTGTTGGCGGATGTGTTGAATCCGCTCGATGAATCTGGTAGCTTTGTCAGTCTGAGACTGAACATGGGAAGAGTCTATCTATGTGGTGGAAAGAGGTAGTGCAACATCCATGGGACCCAAGGGTTGGAATCCCAACCCCACCTGAAATGGGCTATGGCAAATGGAGCTATGGAGAGCCATGTTGTAATTGTGTTGAACATAGGGGAGATTCTCATCCCATGTATGTGGATGCTTAGATCTGTACATGCACAAGTTGTGCACAATCATCTGATTGACAACCTATGTTTGGTCGTCTATTTGCGGGTGGAAAGAAGTGGATTTAGTGAGTTTGGTGTCCAACAATGACCGGAGAATCAACCAAAATGTGTTGAGGAACTTGTTGTCCCGGTCGGAGATGATGGTTTGTGGTATCCCAAAATGGACCCACACTCGTTCAAAGAAGAGCTTGGCAATATTTGTTGTTGTGATATTCTTCTTGCAGGCTGTGAGGATGGCCATCTTCAAAAACTGATCAACGATGACAAACATGCAGTCATTTCCTTTCTTGGTGGATGGAAGGACAAACATGTAATCCATTGATACAGATTCCCACGACTTCTCAGGTGTAGAAAGAGGGGTGTATAAGCCTTGCTTCTTGATGGTTGGCTTGACAATTGTAGAGGCAGTGCAAGATTTGATATACTTGTCGACATCCTATTGAAGTTTTGGACAATAAAAATGTTTCTGAAGAACGACCACAATTTTCTCCACGCCAAATGTCCTGCCATCCAACTGTAGTGGGCTTCTCAGATCATCTTTGCACGATCTCTTGTAGGAACACAAATATTTCTCAGATGGCATAATAGTTTGTCCTGAATGTGAAAATCATCAACAATTGGGCCTGTACCCAAGAGCTGATAGGTGGTGGCGAAGTCCGGATCTTGTTGATAAATTTGGGGCCACTCAGATGCCTCATGTCCACAGGAATGGAGCACAGTGATGAGTGTAGCCACAGGAGGTCGACTAAGGCAGTCAACGACATGATTTGAGATCCCTGTCTTATACTTGATGTTGATATGGGATTGTTGTAGGTAGGTGGACCACTTCTGATGGTGGTCGTTCTGCAATTTCCCCTGTGTCTATATGAACTACAGAGGCTTGTGATCAGTGTGGATAATCGTCTCCTTTCCCATAATGTAATGTTTCCATTGAAGGCAGGATTGTACAATGGAATACATTTTCTTTTCATAGGTGGGGTATTTCCGGACAGTATCTTAGAGTGTCTCACTATGGTATGCCACCAGATGGATGTATTGAGTGAAAACTGCACTTACAGCATAGTCAGATGCATCAGTTTCAATCTCAAATGGTTGTTGCAGATCGGGCAAGGAGACAACTAGAGCTAAGCACAATAGATGCTCCATATCATTGAATACTTGTTGTTCCTCCTCCCCCCACACAAACTTTTCCCTGCCACTGCCCTTGGTCACCTGGTTGAGGGCCCATGCAATATGGGAGAATCCCAACATGAACCGTCGATAGAAGTTGGCCAATCCCAAGAAGTTCTGAAGCTCAGTTAGTGAGGTCAGGGCTAGCAAGTCATGGATGACTTGGATCTTAGCTGGATCAACATGTACCCCATGCTCATCAACAATGTAGCCCAAGTATTTGACTATGTTCATGCCAAAAGATCATTTTTCCAAGTTGGCATATAGCTTGTGTTTCCGCAGAGTGCTCAAAACCTGTTGAATATGCCGCATGTGCTCCCCCCAAGTTTTG
>SNQJ01S0219953.1:0-15171 GCA_010110895.2 Picea sitchensis
ACGATGAAACTTAACAAACGTCCTGACGTGACGCAAAAGCTGCACTTGTTGGGATTCAAGCGAATCCTGAAGTAGCGACAACGTTCAAAGATTAGTCTGAGGTGTGTAGGATGATCCTCTCACTTGCGCGAGCGTGATGCTAAATCATCTAGATAGGCCTCGACTATATGTTTGAGGTCATAAAACACAAAAGACATTTCCCGTTGGAATGTAGCTTCAAAATTTTTAAGGCCAAAAGACATCTTACGATAGGTGAATGTACCCCACGGACAAATGAATGTCATTTTGTGTTGGTCTTAAGGTTTGATTTGGATTTGATTATATCCCGAAAAACCATCCTTGGTCGAAAAGGCTTCACAACTGGCACATTCATCAATGATCTGGTCAATGAATGGGATTGGAAAATTATCTTTTGGACATGCCTTGTTCAAATCACGGAAATCGGTACACACACGAATCGTGCCTTGTTTTTTATTGACCGGCACGGGGTTTGACAACCATTGAGTCAAATGAATAGGATAAATGAAACCTCCCTTGAGCAATTTCTCAACCTCAAGCTTAATGGCTGCTGCTTTCTTAGGATTGACTGGACGAAGTTTTTGTCGAACAGGCTTAGTATCAGGATACATTGTGATTTCATGTTCAACTATTTTCGGATCGATACTGGCATTTCCTCATAAGACCAGGCAAAAACGTCGCGGAATTCTTTGAAAAGATCTGTGTAAATTTGAATCTCTTCGGGGGAACAATCTGCTCCGACGAAGACATTCTTCACGACGCCATGGTTTTGGGAGATGTTGATAGGTATAGTTTCAGCAATAGTCGCCATATTGCCCTTAGCATAAATCTTCTGTGTAGCTAAGAGATTAATTGGACATGGCTGATCTCCCGTCATGGTGATAGTGAATTCTCCTGCCTCGATTCGGTTTAATGCTGGGAGGAAATATGATCTGTGATGAAGATCTTCCCAAAGGTTTGTCCGGACTAGTCATTGCTTCGATTATTGCTTCATCAGAAGGCAAGACCAAGTCTAACGAATCGGTGGTAACAAGAGAACCCTGAGCCCAAATAAGCTTTAGAAGTGGATCCAACTCTTGTGCGGGGGTCGGATCAGGGTTACTTGAAGCTTGCTAGACTAAAGAGTACGCTACTTCGGCGGCCGACAAGGGCATGGACATGCCAGAGTGCCCTGTCTCATCCATCGTCGCTGATGGGGAAAGCAGAATCCATGGATCCTCAAAGTAAGTCGTGCGGAATGACGAAACTTGAAAAATCTCAACCTTATGGTGATTCGATATAAACTTGACATCGTCATGAGGAGGCAGGTAATCGAAGGTACCCATCAAGGATGGGCACAAACCAACTCCTACGTTAACGACACCGGGTTGAGGATTATCAATCATGGGAACCGTAGATGCCCCCAAAGCTGGGTCAGGTCTAGAGAAGGACAATTGATCGATGGTCACTATACGGTCTTCGTGTGGAAACAACAAGACTCGGAAAACGGTAGCAACCACAGCTTGCATAGCGTAAGTCCAACTCCGACCTAACAAGAGGTTATAGTCGAGGGGGACATCGACTACCTCGACTTCGACGCACACGGTCTTCTCTCCTAACTGCACATGGAAAGAAGGGATGATGTCATGTGGTCGGAAAGAATGACTGTCAAATGCAGTGAGGAGAGTAGGTGATGGAGACAAAGCAGGCTGACCAATGGCCTTCCAACATGCTAACGACATAACGCATGTCGAGGCGCCCTCGTCGACCACCGTGCGCTAACGACATAACGCATGTCGAGGCGCCCTGTCGACCACCGTGCGAAAGATAATAAGGCAAAAGTTTTTGTGGGATGAGCCACTACTATAAGAGAACGCCACGCAGGTGTTTTAGGTTTTAAGTCGGTGGTATCCAACATAATTGTACCCGCCATAAAGGTCTCGAGGAGCTCTAAAGCAAATAACAAGGCTTTCCTCCTCGAAAGTAGGCAACTTTGGAGGACCTCCAAAGCGCATATCGCACAAGGGGTTTGTGATAAACTCTTCACCACGATTAATTTCGGCAGCTCCTTATGCTTATGAGAAGCTTTTTTAATTGCACCTTTTGGAATGTGTCATTGTTTCTCCCAACGCCTTCCTTAATCAGAGATAGCATGAGCTATTTCTTTGCCCTTCTCGTATGCTTGGTTTACTATAGTCGTTCTCCCTAGTCGTTATTAAGGCATCAAATTCTTAACCATATATAATGTATGTCAGCGGGATGAGGGATTGTTTGAGAGGGCAGGTTTCTTGGTCAGCTCTCTCATTAACACTGAGTCTTGAGTTAAATTTTGCCTATGTTGAAAGGATTAGTCAACACAGCTTCGCCGCTATAGACAAATTTTGGGCCTCCGCAAGTCAAGGACAAAGATGGGTCAGATGGTCTTCACACAAGTTGCACGGATACCGCCCGTTTTTCGCTGGTGCCCTCGGGCCAACATTATCGCTGGGTTTTTTATCCCCCTTACCATTCTTCCATATTTTCTTCCCTTCAAAGGGTGGCCTTTGGGTTAGTCGATCGCACTATGTGTACATCCGACATTTAGGTAGGGCAAGTAGCTGAAACAGTAGTTTGGCTAGCCACTGAGTGTTGTATAGATAACCGCTGCAATTACTTTAATAATTTCGTTTTGGTTTTAATAACCAACAATACTATCATTATGTGGTCCGTACCTAGCTTTATCCAAGATTGATCGCTTCTATCCGCGATGTTACAATAAAACCGTAATTAAGAATAGATGAGTCCAACTCAAGGAGCTCCTCATGATGGCATCTTCTTCGGAGAAACCCCGGTCAGGCGGTAGGACGCCTTTGGATAATCAGGGGATCAGACTTAGGGAACCACTCAAGGAGGAATGTTGGTGGACTGGTACTTTGATTAGACTCTTCAAGCCTCCACTGGATATGATCGAAGATATGGTCCGCTTAATGTTCATCTCGAAATTGGCAAGGTACTCTATGCCAAGATCGTGATCTCACCGGCAGAATTGGAATGGTTAAGGAAGGCCACTAGTTCGCTAAAAAGAGTATCTTGAGCGCATCGACCAATGTACCATTCTATAGCGCCCCGATAAGAGTGCATTGAAACAATTGGAATCGAATGGAATCATCTTTCAATGAATTAGATGAACACTAAAGATGAAAAGTAGTCACGTGCGATCAATTGATCTTCATTAGGCTTGGCCTCATCCTTTGAATGTACGTAAGGTGCAACTTCGTTGGCATAGAGGCCAATGTGGATCGTGACAAAAAGGATCATTTAACCTTGTCAAATCTGGTAAGTGTAACGCCGCCAAGAATGGTAGTTTGGGTTGTTGTTGATAGCCCGAAAAAGGGTCCAGTTTGATCTACACCCGGCTGCTGTGAAAGTTTCATCGCTATCCGATTCTCGTAGAAATCCATATCCCGACTTAGCCGGTTGATTTTGCATCCGCGGAGACATCAATACTGATTTCCCATAAATGACATAGGATGTTGGGCATTCATCAGGTTTGACGGACTTTGGGAAGGATTACCCCATTTTGGTCCCGTGGGGATAGGCATATTACCTTGTCTGTGGTTCCATTGGTTGTGGAAAGAGTTACCCCATAACGACATTCTAGAGGAGGGAATGGATCATTGTCCTAAATTCCAAGGTCCTCAAGAGAGCAATGTCCCCCGGCGCAAGAATAGTACCATGCACCGGAGTAGATTGTCCAAAAATGAGAGTGCCCCGCACGGGAAAGTGGTGGATGAGAAATTGTTGTTACCAAACGTCTGCTCCAAACAAATCCAAGGATCTAACCTATTGGCTAGTCGATGCGAGGTGTCTTTGACTCCCAGCCCAAAATCGAACTAGTGTGTGCAAAGTCAGCCCGACGGATCGCTAAATGCGCATCACCGAGCGAAGGGGACAAATGAGAGATATGACCTCCAACATAACGAAAAGCATTAAAAGGGACAAGAACGCCCCCAAGTTGACCTCACAGAGGAGCTTATTCCCCGCCTGTAACCAAAGTCCATAATGGAGTAAGTGGCGTAAGGACTGGTAAATTTAACTAGGGCATAGCTACCGCATGAAATGGAGAGTTCACGATCAGGGTGTGAAGGGACTAGCGGGCCGGCCAAGGAGAGATGGGATCTATCTAATCGTATGAAGAAGGCGCTCGTAGACCATGGTGGTCCTGGCCGCTGACGGTAAGTTAGGAGAAGCTTATCCTGTGGTAGAAACAGTGGTGGGAATGGATGAATTCTCAGAGGAAGTAATAGTGTTTGTTTCCATAGCCATGTGAGGAACCGATGTAGCCAATTAGTAAAATTCGAATTGCTGGCCAACCTGCGGCCAAGTATCGCTATTGAGGTTTCAACCTCAACCAAGATTGTGGTTGATTCCTCTCCGAGTTGTTCCGGGCACAATGAAGTTTGTAACCCGTTTCTGAGACCCTTGTTGGTCTAGCTTCCGGCTCAATGGTGGCGAGGGTGGCTACAGTATAACCGGCGACAGGCCCCGAAGCCTTCGTGGACTCCATGGATCTTGATCCTTCATTGTGTGAGAAGATCCAAGATACTCTAAGGTATTCTTATACTCAAAAAGTAATACACACTAAAAAAGAAGCCCCTAAGAGATAAGACAAACAAACACTAAAACCATAGTAAGAAGAACAAATACAACAACCAACACTAGAGCAACTTACCCAAGGCAAGTGTAACTCGAAGACTTAAGCACTCCTCCCGCATACTCTCGCAGCGCAATTCATGTCCGTCTCTAGGTACCGCAAAGAGTACCCCCGCAAATACCGTATGTCCCTAAAAAGATTTCAAACTAGTTTCAAAGACGAACACCACCAGCGGGTACCAAAAGCCTGCAGACCACAATGATGGTGGTATCATTAAACATGTCAAGGGTATCGAAAGAAGGTGTTCCGGAAGACGTTTGAGGACCTCGAACGGATTCAGACCCATGAAGCTCGGCAAATGCAAATCCACGGTCCTCTAAACAAGCTCTCGGAGGTGTTTCATCACGATTATCCGGCTGGAGGGGTTATCTCCACACCTTCAAGACGCCATCTCGTGTTTATCCCCGTGTTAGGAGGGGGTCCCCGGATAATTTCATGAAATGGACTTGTACACTTCCTATCATAGACTCCAATGTTTAGTTTTGAATGGACTTGGAGAGTTTCCTCTCCAACTTAACTACACCTCTAGTCCCGGAACTATGTGTGAACTCCTACAAAAAAAAATTAAATAGATTTTAAATTAGTTAGTTTTATTGGATTTTGCGTCACAGGTATGAAGGTGAAAACCATGATGTGTAAAGACTCAAAGCAAAACGAACAAATGAATAAACTGAAACAAAAGACTTTTACTAAAATGCAAAATCAACAACTTTTCACCAAGAAAGATTTCTTTTTCTTTTCAATTTTCTAAGATTTCATGCAAAGAACATAAATGTACTTATCTGATCACGAAGCCACTTATGGTCTAAATGCACGTAAAACTTATGAATAAAAAAATTTAGCTATTGATGCAAAACACAATCTTTAAACAAAGAAAATGAAAAGATTTTATTTATTTTTATTTTATTTGACGACGTGCTAATCCAAGCAAATAAAGGGAAAATACCGACAAGCCCAAAACCAAGAAAAAAAATTTCCTTAAAGGCAGATCGCAAAGAATCGTGAGAAAAGACAATACGATGGCAATCAAGAAAGCAAAGACTTTACGCTTGTCTAAAACCATAAAACAAAATTTTTCTTTTTGTCTTTTCTATCAACTAAATCAAGAAAACAAAGCAGCGGGTAAGAGCCATAATCCATCAATCGCTCAACCCTAGACTCAAACACTTGAAATGAACACTTCTCACCAAAGGAGGGGATGATCAGCCTTCACTGACCGGAAACAAAATTTCGCCAAGCATGCTATCGGTCATCATGTGCCTTCGCTGCCTCGAACGATGCCGAAATATAACAAGACGCTGCGGTACACGCAGCTTTGAATCTTGTACGCCAGCCGCGGTATTAAATTCTATTAAAAAATAAAATAGGTAGCCTGCATCTAAGAGGCCTCTCGTATTAACACAATCCGCATTCTCAAAGGCTTGATGCTTCTTCTACCTAAAGAGAAAATAATTGCAAGGAATAACAAACACAAAAAGACAAACTGAGAAAAGACTGTGAACCAACAAGACTAAGAAAGGATCCAGAAAACCCCCCTGAGAATATATAATTCTAACAGGCAAGAGGAGGATTGCCTCTAAGGCTCTCTGAACTCCTACACGCAACTAAAACCTTCATAAATGAAGGCTCACACGCGGGTCAGAGATTAGGGCTGCACGGTCAGAATGATGTACCGGTGTCCCTAAATCGCCATCAAGCACGCTCGTGGAAAATCAGATAAAGAACTGTGCCTTGTTATCTTGTGGGCTTAAGCGAAAAAAGACAAAGAAACAAAAATCTGACCTCTTAAATCCATTCAAACTCAACTAAATCCGAACTCCAAAGAGTATGTCCCCAGATGTATCACCAATTCTGTTGTTGGGAAAAATATCCCACGGACTAGCAAACTAGGGTCGACTTGCATGCATATTTTGACCAAAAATAAACTACTTTTAAACCTACTCACCCAAAAATTAAACCCCTATTTCACGATGCATACATGGAAATGAACTACCAACCTTGTTACTGTTTGGTGGATCCTCCCGGCTACACTTTTTGTCCAATTTTGTCAGGCCGCTCCTTCCAAACGATAATCCTTACAATCAAACAAAACAACGATGCATGAAATTACCTACTTTTCTACTTGAGGGTTAGAAATTAAGCACAAATTAAACAAATTATAGATAACTCATGACTGGGACTTAAAAAATATATCTTTTATTATTTTCTAAAATGAATCAACTTATAATCAAAGTCGTGACCGACCACCGCTCCTTGAACATGATCCTGAGCTCCTCTTCTGGTCTCCTCCAATCGCCAGTTAATTCTCCTTTGGTTTGAGGAAAGGCTAAAGGGTTGGGGACAGATCTCGCGAATGGATATTTCTTTTCATAATTCTTCTCATTCAAATGGTGAATTCTCAACCTTCTTTATATTAGAAGGAGCTAGGTTTTGATGAACTCTCGCCATGCATACGGGAGTTTCAGTTTAACTAACTCCATAGCTTTTGTCCTGAAATGACACTTTCTTATTTTGTGTTTTGTTGTGGGTACACGCGGTCAGAGGGTCTGGCTAGTCATGGTACACGCTGCGGTAATAATGGCTTTCTAGGTGTAAAATTTGACCAAGAGGATTTCAAGAGCTTGTTCAAATATAGTTTGGCAAGGGCTGATATGAGGCTGCCTGATGCTAGGTAAGTATGTGTGGTGCAATTTAGGTTATAACAATGAATATTTATAAATGAAGACTTCATCTCACACTGCTTCAATTAAGGGCTGGTGCCCTCAAAAAGGTAAAAGCAGCCGTGAAAGAAGGAAATGAACAATTAGAAAATTAAAACTATTGTGAGGGATAGAGGCAAGAAGGATAATAATAACAGGAATTTGAGACACTCGATCCTTTTTGGAATTGTCGTGGTTTTCCATGACGCAAAGGTCCTAAGATAAGTTGAATCCCGAGTGATATTGATTATCCTCGCCTAGTTGAAACTTGGAGCATGAGGAGTCTAAGGTCCCTAACATAGCCGATTTGTCTCTCAGGGTCTATTACGGAAAACAAAAAATCCACCATGTGAGGGATAGGAGGCATAGATTATTATAATAGAAAGATCATTTCTCCTCGTTCTATCCAACTTCATAAGATTGACCCTCTTAATCACTACATTTGGATAGAAATTTCTGGACACCAATGTTAAGAAGATGTATATAGCAATTCTACTTTTTATAAGAAAAAAAAAAAAAAAAAAAAAAAAAAAAAAAAAAAATTAGATAAAAATTGTCCCTATAATAATTTAGAAATAAGATATTTATACTAAAAATGAAGGTAATATCCTCGTGCTAGGATAATTTAATTCTAGGGTGCAATTAAACAAGGTACTCTTTTAAGCAATGACCCCAACCATGATCCTTCATGGCTAGATGATTAGACCTTGTTTTATTCAATAGCTACAAAAGAAGCTCTAAGACTCCAGAATTTGAGAATTTGTTTCATACCGAGTTACCGTTTTGTAACTCCTGGGCACCTAATAATTTGCAATGTAGTAATGAAGTGGCTAAACTCTAACCAGACATCTACAGTTATGGGTTGGGTAGTAGTGTTGTATATTATGATATATGATATCCCATCTAACCAAATAACAACTTTTGACCTTTAAAATGACCATGTTTCCCACTGATCATCAACCTTTAACCAGCAGCCCAGCTCTTTCATGCATAGGAGCACCATTCAAGAGAATTATGATAAACAAAGGAATTTTCAACACTTGACAAGTAAAGTTGACATTTTGTATGCTGGATTTAAATAGTTAAACAAACCTCCTAACTTATAAGGACAATATTGAAGAACTCATCATAATTTTACAACTACCCTTTCCACTCTTATTAACAAGTTCTCTTCCGAGGTGTCTTATAAAAAGAATAATAGAATGACCAACCCTTGGTATAATAAAGAATATAAAATTGTTAGGAAATCCATTAGAGATGCTTCTAATGAGTCCTTAAAACCTCGAGCAACTAACAATGCACAAAGCCCCTAATTAAAAGGAAAAAAATATACTATATCAATAAAGGCAAGCAAACAATTTTCACAACTATACAAGTTGGATCCTAACAAGCTTTGGAGCCAAATTAAAAACGCATCACTAAAAAATAATAGGATTCTCTTAATGGATTGGAATTCCTACTTTAAAAGTCTCTACGAGTTCCCTAATTCCATGGACACCATTCCTATTGTTCCTAAAAAGGAAGAAGTTTTTTATTTAGATGAATATAGAGTTTGGAGGTTGCTGCCTTAAAATGGGAAAGGCTGTCACTGAAGGCCAAGCCGGAATTTTAAAATCTGAGCCAATCCTTATCCTCTATATACACAAGTTCTTCAATTCTTAGCAGAAGGTGGCTTCCCTTTAACCTTAGACGAAAGCCTCTGGCCATTGTTTCTTATTTTTAAAATGGGGAGCAAAATTCCTCTAATTATATGACCATTATGATTAGTCTCTGATTTTAGCCAACTTTTATGGAATTATTTTGAAAAGAAGATTAGCCTTTTGACAGAAAGTCACGGTAAAGAGCTAAAGGCCAGGGCGGCTTTAGAAGATATCATTCAACTGGACCATCTTGTTACCTTTAGGATCACAGTGCAGAGGAGTTCCACAATAATAAACTGTTTTTGTTGACTTTAGAAAATCTCTTGGACATGGTTCCTAGGAAAACATTTGGAATAGGTTGAAGAGATAAAAGTGCCTCCCGAATAGTTGAGGGTTGCTGCAATAAATATGTATGAGAAAGTTATTGATAAGTTTAAAAAACACCGGTGGACTGGGTCAAAAGAGATTAACTCTAATATCAGAGTCAAACAAGGTTGTCCTTTGTCCCTACCCTTTTGGGCATATATGACTGACAAAAGTTAGAAGAATGATTTAGAAAAAACAGCTAGTCGGGCCCTACTTCACCTGTATAGCTACACATTCTTCTTATGTCAGATGGATATAGTTCTATGGTGAGGTCCTACATCTTGAAAATCAACTAATCCTCAAATGTGATTTTTGCTCCAATATGGGTATCAATTGCTATCACTAAGAAACTAAGGTCACATTATTAAATCCAATAAGATCCTTTATGATACCCTCAGATATGACAAAACAACTTGAGGAAGTGACTTCCATACAAATATCTTGGAATTGATATTCACCACATGCTCAATTGGAATTATAGCATTGAGAAAAAGATTATTAGAGGGAAAGCTTATTATGGTCTTGAAAACAATTGTAAATCACTTGATCTTTGGAGTTGGGATAAGAAGAAACTTATCTTGAGACTCTTGTTACACTGCTATTCTTTATGGATATGAAGTTCTTTAGGGCTATAGTATCTCTCATGAATCCCGGAGAAAAATAGAGCTAATAAAAAAGAATTTTATAACCCATAATCTCAAAATTAAAGGAAATATGCCCTATCCTATACTCCTTAGAAACAAGCCTCTCCCCCATTGAGGAAGTATGACTATGATTAGATACCTAATGTATAAGAAAAGTTAAACAAACATGGAAGACAAGAGGCTACCTAAAATTGCTTCAAAATCAAGTCATAACTACCATCAACTCAAGCAAGGATGGTATAAAGACATCTGGTCTTGGCTAAGCTACCGGGGAATCATGGAAGAAACCATTTTGCGTAATAAATATAGCCTATTAAAAAACATCAAATCAAAATTTAATGGAGAAAATGTGGTGATAAAGAGTTCAGGAAAAAGAAAATTAAGGTATTATAAAGATGTAATCAACCCTAATCTAGAATATCAAAATTATTCTATCCGTTTGCCAAGTGTAAAGAAAAAAGCAAGCATTGCTAAGATAAGAACAAATTCTCATGAGTCTATAGTGAAACTGGGCGCTGGTCAATTCCTAAAACGCAATGAGATGAGTGAGTGTGTCACCTTAGACACTAAGAAGGTTGAAGATGAAAACACTTTCTCTTAGATTGAACCAACCTCTACCCATATTTGATCTCATTTTCAAATATTTATCACACTACCAACCTTCCTACCTCTTAACCTAACAAAAGTATGGTGATCTTGGAAAGCTTCTCTTACTGCTTTCGAAGTTAATGTGTAAACAAAATTTTAAAGAAACACAAGTAATCTCTTGCTTTTCTTAAGGTCCATAGACCAATTTGGTCTTAGTGGACGCATCCATCAATATCAATATCAATAATGGCGAAGGTTTTGGTTTGTTTTAAATAAATTGTTACACGGGGACAATTATCAAAGGAAGCTTATTTTATAATAATTTTATAATTAGTTAAAAGTTTTAGATTTAACAAAATTGTCACACATATAATAATAATAAACAATTAAAATAGTGGAAAAATATTAATCGTTCTTTTGTGATTGGTGGAAACAACAATTATTTGGGCATGTACTTGCGTGACATGTGGGACAAGACATGTTGTTGTGTTCGAATGTTATCACTATAACCTCCATGTGTGTACACGATGCCTCATATGTGACACACAAGGTAAGTCAAGTTCAAACCATCGAATTCACATAACTAAGTGTCTTAACAACACACTCCATCTTTGAGTGCCTACACTCCAGGGGCTCTTAAATTGAAGGACATGGAGATGGGCTTTGATCCAATTTAAGGTATGCACTAGTCACCAGATTACTTAATATAATATCTCCGAAAGTGAAACCACGCATTTGACCACTACCTCAAGATACTCAATGAATTCAGATTAAATGCTTATGAAAATTAAACATTTCCTCATTTTATAGCATTAACTGCAACCCCTTTCAATGTGAAAAAAACTAATTAATAGAATCATAAAAATAAAAAATCATTACTACCACCAAAAAATATTACAAATTTTTTTATACATTTTCATTACAACACCAAAAAATAATAAAAAAAAGATACATTTTTTTTTTTTTTTTTTTTTTTAAAATATAAAAAAAGAAAAGAAAAATTTATTACGACACCAAAATATATATATATATATATATATATATATATATATATATATATATACAAGTTACATTTTCATTGCTATAACTTGAGCACATGTATTAGGAAGGTTATCTTTGTTCTTGAGGAGGCTACAAACAATAAATTTAAATATTTATGATTTTTATTTAAATATTTATAATTAATTTTAAAAAATAATATGTTTTTTTACAATTATATTTTTAATTTAATATTGTTTTTTATAATTTTATTTTTAAATTAATAGTGTTTTTTAAATGTTTTGTGATATTTATTTTTATATATAATTTTATTTTTAAAGTTGTATTTTTATTTTTATATTTATAAGATTTTTAGTTGTGTTTTAATCTTTTCAAATTTATTTTAATTTGTTTACATTATTTTTAATTTATATTTTTTTAAATTTTAACTTTTTTAAGTTTTTGAGTTTTTTTTAAATAAATATTTTTTTTTAGTTTTTAAACATTTAAAAAAAAAAATTTAAAGAAAAAAAAGTGATGGTGGAGTTGGGGTGATTATAATGATTTTGATTATATTAATGATGATTTTTTAGGCCATAGCTTTAACAATAATGTGATTTAACGTCTTTAATAAAAAGGGTGATACATTCAGGGTTACTTCTTGTTAAGGTCATGGTTTCAAATAAGTTATATTTTTAACCTCAAAAAGATAAAGGGGTGCTCCTAATAGAACCACTTTTTGATTTAGAGGTTGATTTTAAGGTTTTTGTTAGCAACATTACAAACCATGGTTGCAAAGGGTTGTAATTTTAACCACAAGTTGTAATTGGTCACCTTAAGGTTAAGATGATTTAGTGATTTAGATGTTGAGATATCCCCTCTCACTCTTATTAGTGGGTCGATGCATACTAGTGGATTTGGTAGAAGTGTTAGACACTTGAGGTGACACTTCTTCTCTAAAGTTTTGGCCATAGGTCGAAAGTATTATATGTCCCTGCCCAACACAAATGATTTACCCATGATTGTTCAACCCAACTACCAATTGCGAAGTGGTAAACTTAATGGTTTTTCCTAGGTTTCTAGCGGGTGACTCAAGTGTTGCAAATGGTTGTAATTTTAATCTTAAAAAAATAAAGTTTTTTTTAGATTTTTAAACATCTTTTAAAAGAAAAAAAATAAAAATAATAAAGTGATGGTAGAGTTGGAGTAAGTGGGATGATTTTGAATACAATAATAATGATTTTTTGGGTCATAGCTTTAACAATATTGCAATTTAAAGTCTAAAAAAAAGGGTGCTACTCCCAACACTTCTTTTCGATTCAAGGGGTTGATTGTAATATTTTGGTCACAATGGTACTTGTTGTTAAGGCCATAGTTTTAAACAAGTAGCAATTTTAACCCTCCAAAAGAAAAAAATATGTTATTCGCAAAATTGTTTTTCGATTCAAGGATTGATTTTAAGATGTTGTTAAGGCCATGGTCTCAAATAAGTTATAAATTTAACCTCAAAAAGATAAAGGGGTACTACTAATAGAACCACTTTTCGATTTAGGAGTTGATTTTAAGGCTTTTGTTAGCAACATTACAAACCATGGTTGTGAAAGGTTGTAATTTTAACCTTATCTTTTGCCTAATAGTTTCCATTGGCTTGAAAAGATTTTGACCTCCTTATTTCTTAACGCATTGACAATCATGTTAGTGACCCCTTAAATGTAAGGAAGGTAGGCCATCTTAGTTGCGGGTTGTTTGTTTTTGGATCAAGAACCCCTACATGCTCTTTTCAATGATTTTCCGATGTCACTATACTTGTAGATTATGCTCTTAAAAAAAACATGAGAACAGGGTAGCTAAGGTAGGAAGATCCTAGAACCAGGTGATCGAGGTGCAATGACTAGATTAGGTATGTTTTTCTTGGTTGGTGTGCAAATTCTATTGATAAATTAATATAGATCTATCTTCTTTAACCCCTCAAATTTGTTGTTATTTATTTTATGAATTGCATTTAGATCTATGAATTGGTTGTGAATTGCTTTACCTAAAAGTAGTTAAGGTTAATTGTTTATTTTTATTTTTATTCACTTTAGATGTGCATGTCGAAGAAAGGGTTTGTTCAAGTACCTTTTTGTGAAGATTTGAAGCCAAAGATAAATTCAAAACTGAACTAAAGGTAGTTTTGTATTAGATTATCTCACTTGGATCTACATCAAAGTTTAGGAACAATGCATGTTCTTTCTCTTTCCTGCATTTTATGTATAAGCAATTAGATCAGGGAAACGAAGATTTGTTATTTATCCATGGTTTGTGATGAGTTTCTAACCCTCTCACTAGGGAATCCTAGATCTTAGACCAAGAAAAAATTCCCTACAACATAATTGGCAACTCCATTGGGGAGAATTTATTGAAATTTCTCTTTTGGGTTGGATCTTAGGTCTTTGGTAGTTCTAGCCTTTAGATCTGCATTTCTTGTTGGTTATCCTCTTAGTTAAGCTAAATAGCTAGCATCAATTATATTTTGTTCAGACATGTCTGCAATTTTATCATCCTATAGGAAATGCACATCGAACACATGCTTGTAGTCTTGTGCATGTTCCCTTATGCACAGGTTGATTTGCTACAATAGCACGTGCGCTAGTGTCTCCATGACGTCTAGTGATCCTATAGAGAAATTTGCAAATTTTGTGTGTTTTGCAAGTGAGAAAATAAAATTTAAGTCTCATTGTTTGAGAAATTCTTGTTGAATGTTTGAAAGAGTATTTCCAAGTTTTTTTTTTTTTTTTTGTAGTTGCATCATACAGAGTTCTGAAACTAAAATAAAAGGGTATATGAAATAACATACTTGATTTCATTTTTTATCTAAATTACAAAAGTAGCATCAAGAATTGCATAATTTGCACTTCAAATAAAAAAAGTTGAATCACATTTTGTTTCTTCCAATTTCATTATTAATTTTGCAATACTTGAGTCATGACACCATTGAGTTTCATTCCACTATGTTTTGAGTAAGCAACAACCCTAAAATCAACACAAAATTAAAATCAATTAGATTCATTTTTCTTTGATAGCAACACCAACATTAGTCTAGGTGGTTGTCACATACCCACTAAGGTAACTAAAAGATTTTGTCCTTTCTTCGAGGAACAAGATCCCTGAATCCCTACGGGGCCTAGCACATGTGCCTCTCACAACTCGAGAGTTGTAGGGTCAAGTTTCTCGACTTCTCTTTCTCCTAACACCGATACCCGAAATGTGACATGGGTCTGGCTCCTTTTTCACTAGCGCCTTCTACACACAACCGTAGGCTAGGCTAAGCCCTAGCACTACTCGCAACTCACGAGTTCGCGAGTTGGGATGTTGAGCCCTCGTGCTCCTCTTTTGTGAAATCCCGAGATACAATAATTCAATTGATGGGTTGACTATTTCCCAGGCGACAAGTGTCCTTCAGGCGACCCTTTTCTGCAGTCTGATACCACGTGGAGGTTCTAATCCAACGGTCCTCCCGTGGCTTGGATCCAATGGCCATGATCACGTCGCGATCTCGCAGATTGTGAGTTTGAGTAGTCCTACCC
>SNQJ01S0219954.1:0-15170 GCA_010110895.2 Picea sitchensis
TTGTCCTCCATGTTGTTTAACTTGTTCTTATACATTAGGTATCTATTCATAGCAATGCTCTCAATGGGGGAGAGGCTTGTTCCTAAGAGGAGGATGGGATAGGGTGTATTTCCTTTAATTTTGAGATTAAATGTTATAAAATTCTTTTGTATTTTCTCTATCTTTCTCCAGGATTAATGAGAGATATTACATCCCCAGACTTCACATCCATAAAGAATAGCAGGTGTAACAAGAGTCTCAAAGAGGAGTTTATTATTATCCCAACTCCAAAGATCAACTGATTTACAATTGTTTTCAAGCCCATAATAAGATTTCCATCCCCCATTAATCATTTTCTCAAAGATATAATTCATATTGAGCTTGTGGTGAATATCAATTCCAAGATATTTGTATGAAGTCACTTCCTCCAAGTTGTTGTTGTCATATACGAAGGTATTATAAGTGATCTTATTGGATTTAATAATCATGACCTTAGTCTTATTAGTATTAACAGTCATACCCATATTGGAGCAAAAATACTTGAGGATTCTTAGCTGGTTTTCAAGATCATGGGGACTCCTTGCTATAAGAACGATATCATCGGCATAAATAAGAATATTGATGACTATACCAGTGAGAGTAGGTCCAACACAACCTGTTTTTTCCAAGCAATCTTCTAACTTGTCAATGTATATGCCAAAAAGGGTAGGGGACAAGGGACAACCTTGTTTGACTCTGATATTGCAGTTAATCTCTTTTGACCAGCCCTCGGTGTTTTTAAAATTAGCAATAGTGTTCTCATACATCATTATTGTAGCAACCCTCAACTCAAGAGGCACTTTATCTCTTCCAACTTATTTGAAAGGTTTTTCCTAGGAACCATGTCAAAATATTTTCTAAAGTCAACAAAACAACAAAAAAGATTGGTTTTAGTACTGCGAAACTCCTATGCAATGATCCTAAAGGTAAAAATATGGTCCATAGTTGAATGATATCTCCTAAAACCAACCTAGCCTTTATCTCTTTTGCCATGAATTTCTATCCAAAGGTTAATCTTCTTTTCCAAAATAATTCCATAAAGATTGGCTAAAATCGGGCTAATCATAATGGTCCTATAATTAGAGGGAATGTTTCTATCCCCATTTTTAAAAATAGGAACAATGAGGCTTTTCGTCTAGGGTTTAAGGAAGCCCTTTTTGACTGCTTAATTGAAGAGCTTATGTATGTAAGGGATAAGGATAGGCCCTCCGATTTTAAAAATTTCAGCTTAGTAGCCTTCAATGTCCTTAGCTTTCCCATTTGCAAGTCGCTTAACCCCAAACTCTATGTCATCTAAAGAAAAAACTCATTCCTTTGTAGGGACAATAGGAATTGTGTCCATGGCATTAGGGAACTTGTAAAGACTTTTAAGGTAGGAATTCCAGTCCCTTAAGGAAATCATATTATTTTCTTTAGTATTGTGGTTTAGAATTTGGCTCGAAAACTTCTTAGGATCCAACTTATATAGTTGTGAAAGTTTCTCTTGCCTTTTATTGATATAGTACCTTTTTTTCTTTCTTTTAATTAGGGCTTTGTACGTATTGATCTTATAAAGTTTTAAGGACTCATTAGAAGCATCCCTAATGGATTTCGTAGCAATTTTACATTCTTTATCATACCAAGGGTTGGTCGTTCTATTATTCTTTTTATAGGACACCTCGAAAGAGAACTTGTTAATAGAAGTGGAAAGGGTAGTTGTAAAATTATGACAGAGTTCTTCAATGTTGTCCTTATAAGTTAGGAGACTTAATTTACTATTTAAATGCTTTAAGAAAATGTCAACTTTAATTTTTTCAAAGCGCAAATTCCTTTGATTATCAGAATTCTCTTCAATGATGCTCCTGTGCATGGAAAAGTTTATAGTTAGGGTTAAAGGTTTATGATCAGAGTTGGGCTCATGGTCATTTAAAAGGTTGAAAGTTGTTATTTGGTTGGAAACAAGGATATCAGATATCACATAATCTACAACACTACTACCTATCCCATGAATACAAGTCATTTGGTTGGAGTTTGGACACTTCATTACTCAATTGCAAATTATTAGGTCTTGAGAGTTGCAAAGCTTGACCAACTCAGTACCAAACAAAGTCTCAATTAGGTCTTCAGAGCTTCTTTTGTAGCTATTAGATAAAACAAGGTCCTCATCTAGCCATAAAGGATTATGGCTGGAATCAATACTTAAAAGAGTAGCTTGTTTAGTTGAATTCCTAACATTAAAGTCTCCTAGCATGAGGATATTACCTTCATTTTTCAAACTATAAATATCTTGTTCTAAATTATTATAAGGACAATTGCCATCTAGATTTTTTTCCTTATAAAAAGTAGAATTAATAGGTGCAAAATAGCAAATTGCTATATACATCTTCTTAGCATTCGTGTCTGAAATTTCTATCCAAATGTATTGATTGAGAGGGTCGATCTTATGCAGTTGAATGTGAGGAGAAATGCTCTTTCTAACATAACAAATTATTCCTCATATCCCTCTACGGTGGTATTTTTTGTTCCATGCCGACCACAAGAAAAATCCTTCTTTGTTAGGGACCTTAGACTCCTTATGCTCCCAAGTTTCAACTAGACAAATAATATCAATATCACTCAGAATCCA
Organism: Picea sitchensis; assembly: GCA_010110895.2. Lineage (NCBI taxonomy): Eukaryota > Viridiplantae > Streptophyta > Pinopsida > Pinales > Pinaceae > Picea > Picea sitchensis. The sequence goes on from SNQJ01S0219954.1 coordinate 2,624, forward strand.
ACTTATCATAAGACCTTTGTGCAATGGAAATCCACGACAGTTCCAAAAAAGGATCTCAAGTATCCCAAATTCCTATTTATTATTATTCTTCTGGTCTCTATCCCTAACAATAGCTTTTTGATTTCTAATTATCGCCCATTTTCCTTCTTTCCTAGCTTCTTTTACCTTTTGAACTTCCTTCCTTAATTCATCTTGGTCTTTAGGAATGAGGTCTTCATTTATAAATGTTCCTGACCCTTTTAAGCTCGAAGATTTACTAAGTATGTTATATTTATGGTCATTACAACTTACTTTGACACGGATCAACCTATCTTTGTGATCAATTATTTTTCCTAGCCTATTTTCTTCTATGAGGTAAGTTGTATCAATTTGTGATTTATTATTTAATTCTTCTTTTACTATTGCTATTGTATCCTCCTCTTGTTGTTCTTTTATATAAAAAATTATGAGGTTCAAGGCTCTTTTGTTACACTCATGGTATATTTCGATTAGCTTATTCATTTCCTCTTTGATGGGTTTGATATCCATTTTTTTTTCCATATTATTGAGGGTCAAATTGTTGGTTGGTTTTTTCTTCTAGCTCTTTAATCCTATCTCTCAAGTTGTGATTTTCTTCAACCTCTCCTTCTTGGGTTGATTGTTTATGTTTTTCCATTTCTTGAATCCTATCCTTCATTGTCTGCAATTCACTCTTGAACCCTAAGAATCTATACTTTGGCATGTTATATTTATGGTCACTACAACTTATTTTGACACTGATCAACCTATCTTTTTGATCAATTATTTTCCTAGCCTATTTGCTTCTATGAGGTAAGCTGTAATTTGTGATTTTATTATTTAATTCTTCTTTACCACATTGCTATTGTATCCTCATCTTGTTGTTCTTTTATATAAAAATTATGAGGTTCAAGGCTCTTTTGTTACACTCATGGTATATTTCTCTGGACAGTTTATTCATTTCCTCTCTCCTTTGATGGGTTTGATATCCATTTTTTCCATAGCCATTGAGGGTCAAATTGTTGGCTGGTTTTTTCCTTCTAGCTCTTTAATCCCATCTCCCAAGTTGTGATTTCTCTCCTCTTGGGTTGATTGTTTATGTTTCTTCCATTTCTTGAGATCCTATCCCTTCATTGTCTCATGAATTCCACTCTTGAACCCTAAGAATCTATCCTTTATTTGAGTTTGAATGGTAACTTTAATTTTTTAAATTAAAATTACCATTTTAATTTTAATTTTGCAAAATTTTAATTTTAATTGATTGCAAATATTATGTAATTTCTTTTATAAATTTTCTTTATAAACCTTTTGTTTTATAAATATAAATTTTTAGTTTTTTAATTTTAATTAATTAGAAGTATTATATAATTATTTTTATGTGATTTTAATAATTATTTTAAATTAAAAATCAAATTAAATTAAGTGAAAAACCTGAGAACACCTACCCTTCATATTAAATTGACAAATTATATCAATGTTTGTATTGTTCGTTGTGGTATGTTAAGGGTGAACATTAACTACCCTACTACGTACTGAGTGTATATTGGTGGCAGTGAGTTAAGTGTTAAGCATAGGGTTAGTATAGAATAAATGAATCATTCTTCAAAAAACTTTCTAAATGTTTTTATATGATTATAGTTTTTGTTTTTTATGATGTAGCATTATATTTTATGGGTAAGTTATTCTGAGTAGGAATTGATAATACCATGCACTCAAATCAATGATTGGTCTCTTCTCTTCATTGGATACCACATTGTTCACCATTCAAATATGGAGAGGATGGAAAGAATATATTACCAATTATTAACTTAGTGCATAGTGCATATCTCTCACCATCTATTCTTTATTCTCTATTTATTAAGATCTATGTAAAAATTAAAAATGATATCATATATTTCCATAAATCCAAAGCGGGAAGAAATAACTCCTCAAATTTTGTGCTAAAACGCTTAGTAAAAAGAGGCTCGTTCCCACGTATTTCACTACAGTAAACATGATGATTATAGCTCCACATAGCAACGGAGTAAGCACCAGATGGAACATCATGATTACAGTGTATGGATTGGTTGGAACTCGAAAGCTCTCGAAAGCTAAGAATTGAAACCATCAAAAAAATTTGGATTTAATGTTATTGTTAAAAATTAACTGTAACATAACCATATATAATAGTCATCACATGACCTGAAAGTAGATATAAATACTCCACTTTCATAATATAGGATTTGAATTAATCTCAAATTTAATTAATTAATTCTATTTTAACAATGAAACCGACTACTTGAGTGAGTTTTTTTTCCCAATTATATTAGTAAATATAATTTGTTTACATCATCTGATCCATGACTAGGATCGATCCAGAAGACAGACAGTCCCAAAATAGAGAAACCATGGAAATAAAATCCCTTTACAAAAAGATTACATGATCTCGAACCCAAAAAGGATCAGGAGGAGATCATCAAAAAGACAAAAATACGGATGACGCTAGGAGGGAAAGAAAACTCCAAAGGCGATACATATAATGGATAGAAGAAAAGAACCAAAATGTCTAAAAGCATAAAATCCAACCAAAAAGGCATCAGGAACTTAATAAAGACTAAGAAAATGCTTGGGGCCTTCTACCCCATTAGTCCACTGGAAAAAGGTAATCCAGCCTTCTGGTTCCTTTAATGACAACTTTGAGAGGTGATCAGCTTCAACATTGTATTTCCTGTAGACATGCTCAAAGCTTATATCAAGAAAGGATTTGAATAAATCCTTTATTCCATCCTTCCAGCCCTCAATGGTACTTGATTGAAGCTTGGCTCTATTGGAAAGACACTCAATTACTACTTTTGAATCGCCCAAGACTTGGAGTCTGTGGAAAGACAGATGTAATGCCAATTTGAGTGTAGTCCATACTCCCATTAATTCAGCTTTAGTATTTGTGTCTCTCCCACAATTAAAAAGCCATTTATAAATTGTCAAATCTCGAGATTTAAAGACACCACCAACCCCACAAATTTGGCCATCCAGCTGTGTAGCTCCATCAAACCAAGCTGTGGTTATATCTCTTTTTGATGTGAGCATAATAGAACGTGGAGGGGCATACTTTTGAGATTTTAATCCACAATTATGAAGGCATAAAGTTTTAAAAATCATTGTGTGGATTGATGGCTTTTTCTCCTTAAAGATTGATGCATTCCTTTCTAACCAAATGAACTAACATGTGTGAGTAACTACCACTGTTGGGTAGACTTATCATTCACCCAGATATTACAAAACTCATTCAAGGTATTCCCTTTCCAGTAGTTTTTAAATCTCAGAATCGTAGCCAATCTTTCCCAAACTGAAATAGCAAAGGCACAATGAATAAAGAGGTGAGTAGTTATTTCATTCTCTTGATGACAGAGGTGACACCGAGACGGTCCTTCCAATCCTCTAAATTTTATATTTTCCCAAGTTAAGATCTTATTCTCTGCTGCCAACCAAATAAAAAATTTGATTTTGAATTGCAAGTCCCATTTCCGTAATGCTTGTCTCCACCCTAAAACCTTTTTTAATCCCTGTGTAGAAAGCAATGACAGATAAGTATTCTTAATAGTGATGATTCATGATTTATCACCTCCGGTCCACATAAGTTCATCTTCTCTATCTTGGAGAAAGGCACCTGAGTCAATAAGGACTCTCTGGAACCGATTCCATTAATTTCCTAAAGCACCTAAAAAGCCTAAATTGACATTGGAGAACCACATGGAGGACGACTGATGGTCCATGAGCCTCCTCGCTTGCAAGAGAGAGGTGATATTTCTATTTTTTAATTCAAATAAAAGAATTATCACCCATGCCAAGTGTCCCGTCTCTACCAAGAGAAATTAGATGACCCGAACCTGGGGACTAGCTTAACCAGTGTGTGATCAAATGAATTGATTTCAGGAGACCTCTCCAAAATTTGGAAGTTGAATTATAATGGAAGGTAGGAGATCTGAACCAGTTTTTTACTGTAGTATGGGGCAGTTATTTGTCGATAACAACTTTATGCCAAACACCATCATAGATTAGAACACGCTAGAGAGAATTAGCAGCCAAGGCCCTGTTGAAATCAAAGATATTCCGCAGATCCCACCCTCCATATTTCTTTGTCAATGTAAGATGTCCCCACTTGCAAAGATGATAATGCTTAGTTTCACTGTTCCCTTTCCAAAGAAATTTGAACAAAATCTTCCTCATATTGTTTAAAACTGTGTAATGAATGGTCTCAAGAGACATCCAGTACATTGGTTGGCATTCTAACACAGATTTCAATAAGGTGAGGCGCACTCCCAAGGATAGCCATTTGTAGCACCAATTCCCAATCTTCTTTTCAACTTTTTGTAACATCCAGTTCCAATCCTCCACACGCTGCACCCATGTTTTCAAGTGATAACCAAGATATTTGAAACCCACAGAGAGATCAGAGAAAGTAAAAGGCATAAACAATCTGTAAGGATCAAGATCCGGAGCCGACAATCCTTCTTGGAGAACCGTATATTTTTTAACATTAGCCTTTAGACCATAAGCTAAACAAAACAATTTAATGATCTTGTCGATCTCCCACCATTAACTTAAAGAAGCATTTGACATAATTATAACATCATCTACAAACATAATATGAAGAAGTTTTATAGTTCTGGAGACTTTTATACCAGTCAACATACCATCTTTTTGACCCTCTTTTAGAAGAAGGATGAGACCTTCCATCACCAATATAAATAACAGTGGTGATAAAGGGAATCCTTGGTGGAGTCCTCTACCACTTTTGAAGAAATCAGTGGCCTCTCCATTTAATAAAACATAAAATGAAGAGGATACGACACAACTCATAATCCAGTTAGTCATATCAACCCCCAAGACAATTTGTATTAAAATCATCCTTAACGGGTCCCAATTGATGCAATCATAGGCCTTCTGAAGATCCAATTTCAGAACCATAGATTTTAAATTCTTCCTTTTTATACTATGGAGACATTCATGAACCATTCCAATAGCATCCTGAATACGGTGATCCTTCAAGAAACCCAACTGCTCTTCTGAAAGTGATCTAGACAGTAATGGTTTCAACCTATTTGCTATGATCTTTGTGATTATTTTATAGCAAAGGTTGCATAAATAAATACGCATGTAATCCCCAAATGTTTGGGGCTTATTTACTTTTGGGATTAAGGCTAAAAAAGTTGAATTTAGACCACCGGAGATAGTACCTTTGGTTCTCGCTTCTTCCACCATATCTAAAAGGTCTTCCCCTACCAGATCGAAGAAATGAAAGAAAAACTCTATCGTCCAACCATCGGGCCCCGGGCTCTTGTCACGCTTGAGAAAGGACAAAATTGCTTTAAGTCCAACCAAAAGAATTGGGTTGTATAAGGCTACTACTTCATTTTTGGTGACAAACCTGGAGAAGAGACTAACCACTTTGACTTAATCCACAGTCAACGGAGGGTCCTGTTCTTTGAAAAAAAAAATTAAAATATTTTGTTGCTTCTTCTTTAAGATCTTCCTGGCCACTATGAAGATTGCCCAATTCGTCTCTTATTTCCCATACAAATTTGTGATTTCTCCTGAAATTGGCAAAGTATGGAAGAACTTGGTGTTTTGATCACCTCTTTTGATCCATATGGCCCTAGTCCATTGACACCATAGTTCTTCCTTCTCCTTTAATAACTTGTTTCTACTTTGTGCAAGATTTTTTAGAAATAAATCTTTCTGTAAGGATATCGAGCATCCCACAGAGTGTTGGAGTGTGTTTGATATATCTTCTTCAAGATTCAATAGAAATGCATTTTCTCTTAAAATGTGTAACTTTGCCCACTGCTTTGTTTTGGATTTCAATTCTTTAAGTTTCTAGACAATCCTTTTTTGTCTGCCACTCTCACTAATGAATTTTGGATCTGTCTAGAGATCGTGGACCAAAGCAGTGTAATTCTGATCTAACAACCATTGCGACTTAAATTTGAAAGGGTATGCTTTAAACAGAGGAGAAATTTCCAATTGTAATAACACTGGAGCATTGTCAGATACAAAAGGATATTCCACCCATGACCTATAAAGACAAACACTCGAAAGCATATCTTCAAACACAAGGAAAAGGTCAAGTATTTTCCAAATAGCATCTGAACCAGATCGCCCATTCCTCCATGTTGGAACCACCTTCCCTGGATCGATATCAATAAGTTTTTTGTTTTGGAACAGGGATTTGAAAAACCCTTCTTAGGACCCCGTTGTAGCCGATCCACCCCAGGTTTCGCCCGATGATAAATTTAAATTCAAGTCCCCTGCAATAATTAAATTTTTGATAGATAAAAGACCAGAATCAACAACTAGGTTCCAAAACCTTCTTTTCTCCATACAAGGGCCATAGAAATTAAGCAAAGCAATCTCCCTTTTGCTAGTTAAACAAGATCCTGTCAATAAAAGTCCACCAATAGTGAGAAACATAACCAAATTGTAAATGCCTAGACCCCATGAAGCCAACAGTCCACCAGAAGTACTAAAAGAATTCACCACACAAAAAACCCAGCACGGGCGAAAAGCATGCATGAAATATCTTGATTTATGAGCCAACACCAAATTTTCTTGAAGAAAGACAATATCAAGCCGAGTTTTGTCCAAAACACGACGAAAGGAGGTCGATTTTAGGGTGCCTCCCATCCCTCTAAGGTTAAGAGATTGCAAAATCATTATTTTGCACGAGCGAGGGCTTTCATTTCTCTAAGTGCCCCACTGTTAGTGGAAGGATGAGAATCAGGGACCAAGGGAGTCGAAATAGTTGTTTTTTTCTGGGCACTCCTCATTTTTAAAGGGGAGTAATCGATGCCCAATCCCCTAGACCAGGCAAACTGCTTCCCAATCCCTTCTTTAAGTGAACTAGACTTACTATACTCCCCATACTTAAAATCAGGTTTGATAACAAAGTTACCAAGATAGATGGGTAGTTGAACTGAGGAGTTAGGGCCATGAATAAAGGGTAGTAAGGAGTCCAATACCGCATGAAGTGAAGGCTCATCATCTTCAGGTTCATGGTAACCCGGGAGAGCAGGTGAGCCAACAAGCATCAAGCTAGAAGGTAGGGACTATCTAAATGAATTTCAACTGACAAGATAATGGGAGGTTCAGACTGGTGTAGTTCAGCTAAGGGTGAAACATGACAAGAAGGAAGTGTTTCGCCACCCCGAGAAATAACCGACATGAAATCTTTTTTCTGTTGACTCCTTGACTCAACATCACAACAATGTTTCTCCACCATAGAATACATATCTACGCTATTAGTCATGTTTTTAAGCCAATATGACGCATCCAATCATCTTTTTCAAACAGAGACAAAGTGGAGTAAAGTGCAGGGAAGAGAGTTTTTAACTTACCCGTCAATGTACCCTCTGAATCTGGTAATTCAAAATCTTCCTGAGGAAACTGGAAGGAGCTAAGACCAGTGTAATCATCACCCATCGAAAATTCCTGTGAATGTTGAAGGAGTGATACATCTTCAGAATCTTTATATTCCACTACGAGAGCTTTGCATTCACGTCTCAGGTGGCCAATACTCTTGTAGAAATTGCATCTAAAGGGTAACCCTAAAAAATCCAGACGTTGACAAATCCGTCAGCCTCGCCACTCAATCTCCATGACTTCCGGTAGTCCAGTATGGATGTCCATTTCAACAAATATTTTCCCGACCTTCCTAGATGATGCTAATAAAGAGGACTTGTCCACCGAAATAAAGGTGCCCAAGGAGTTCCCGATAGCTTGTAAGGCACCTTCATTCCAAAAATGTAGGGGTAAAGTGGGGAGAAGGACCCAAAGGTGTCTTGCTGGAAGTATTTAGTAACTGGGTCGAAAACCACCCTCCAACGCTTTAACATAAGACTGCCTCCTTCAATAATTCACTTACTGTCCAGTAAGTGCGAAGCATTGTCGAGAGAGTTACGCAGAATTCTGAACTAACCTTTAGTTAAAGACATGAGTTCGAGAGTGTATCCTAAAATAGGATTCCAGACTTTCTCAACCCAAATGGGGAGCATCAGAGTACACAGGTTCTTGTATGAAAGCCTCCCCACGAGACCACACATCACTAGCCTGCAAGTCTCCTCAAGACCTACATTAGAACCTAACACCATCTTTCACACTACCTTATTTGCCTTTCACAATGGTGACCACCCCCGGGGTGACCAAAGGGATTCCTTGCACCTTTATGGGAGCCTGCAAAATCCACCCGACTCGACTTCTCTCTCAAACCAGAACCAGGGTTGTGTGGTTTCGCAATCAAGGAATGTTCTGATAAACCTGGAAAAAAATATTTAAGGGAAAGAATTTCAATAGAGTTAAGGATAGAAGGGTGGGTGGCAAAGGAAGTCAATGCACTTGGAAGATGATCAAGTGAGGTTGTACAAATACCCAGAGAGTCCACTGAGGTGAAAAGACCCTCCGCTTTCCAGACTCTTTCATCCTCCACTCCCATGAGAGTTTGAACGTCAAAATCTATAACTTCCATCTTTGGCGGGACCATGGAAAGGCCACCTGGGCTCCACTAAAGAACGATAAGCTCTGGAAAATAGGAAGACCAGTTACCAAGAAGCCATCTCGGATTCGCAAAAACTGTATAATAACTCTAGTAGTCGATGAAAATCAGTTTCCAAGAAGGGTAATAAATGGAGAGTGTTAAATGTGAAGGTTCGAAGTTCGAAAAAAAATACACCTGCATTCCACTATCCGCCATTCTAGGCTACCTGCACTCCACTAAAAGAGAAAACTCTAACAGGGAAATAAGCCACTGAAAAAGGGTAAAGGATCTAATGGAGCTGCTAAAAAACAAGCCAAAGGAATGGGTTGCTAAACTAGGTAAAGGAAAGAAAAGATTCACCCACTGGTAGCCTAGAGGCGCAGTAAAGTGTGCTTGGGTTCGGCTCTGGTTCCATAACTGGAGTTCCCGTGCAGACGAGGTTCAGAATTTTCTCGAGACCTCCTTGAGCGAGTTTGATATAAATGAAGACCACTTGTATATAAGTGAGGTTATTATAAACGAATATGATTGGAATACACCTAACACTTAATATTTTTCTATAAGGAGAGTTCAACTACTGATATGTTTGATATGTTTGGATAGAGATAGTGTAATTAATTATCTTATGCTTTTATTTTCTAGTGTTTTATTTGTCACATTTTATTTGTAGTTTTGATTATTTTTGTTTACCTAATGTTTGATTCTTAAGTTATTATACGAAAAAGTTTCATCAAATTATTATTGGCTTTTGTCCCTTACGACAATCAAAACTTAGAAGGTTTCGAAATAGTGAACACAATTTATATCCAAAAATATTAACAAGTAAGTTTCACCACATCAAAGATATAAATGATTTTCTTTATAACTTCCATTAACTTATTTCATTGTTATTTTTTAATTATTTTTATTTTTATTTTTATTAGGCATATTTTAGGGATTTATTGGTTATGTTTAGTGATTGGTAGACATTAATACTTGAATATATTTGACCAAGATTTCAAATAACCCATCCACATAATTTTGATTAATGTTTTTTCTTAATGAAATTTTGGAAATGTTTTAATTAAACTTGAAATACTATGATTGTTGAGTAATATTTTTTTCATGCTTTTTTAATACTATTAGTGAGTAAGACTTTTTAAAATGCCTTAATCTACATTAATGTGGTTTATGTTTGTGAATATTATTATATAATTGATGTTTTTAGGTGTTTTTATTTTAACCAATTCCAATTTGAAATTTACATTTATGAGTATTTTTTATATTCTATTTAATATAAGAAACTTATAGATATTATTTATTATTAATAAAGTTTAAAACTAAATTTTCTCTTAACTATTCAACACCTAATTCTTAAGTCACTAACATTCATTCATCTTATTTAACTTATCAAACCATTAAACCCTTAGTAATAGCACACTAACCCCATAAATCTAAGTTAAATATGAACTACTAATCTATTAACCCCAACCCATTACCACAAATCCCCTATTACCTAACTCATTACCCTTAAATCAATAACACAAAATAACCTCAATCACTAATCTGCTAACCCCCTCACCAGTGACCCACTAACCAACACACCCTTCAACTCACAATCCCCATAACCCTTGATCAACCAACCAACTAATGTGCCATAATCACTACCCTATTAACTCCCTTAACTACTATGATTGAGTATGGTTGATTATAATTGAACATGGTAGATTATGGTCAAATATAGTTATTCCTGCAAACCCACTGATAAGTAACCTGGTAACCCATAAATCCTTTAAGCATTGTCCAATTAACCCCATAACAAAGAGGTTCTCCTAGTAGAGAGAAGATTCCATTAAACATTTCACATAATTTGATTAACATGATCCTACATTTTGGTGATATATTCATTTACTAATTCATTACAACACATCTTTTCAGATTTGCTTCTTAGAGTTTACAATTTATCTATTGCTACACCTTCATATGTATTCTTTAATATATCCCATACTTATTTAGATGATTTTGTGGCACTGATTCTTGGAAATATGGATTCATTAACTACAGTACCTATTAGAAAAAGTGCTTCATTATTGTTTTTATAAGTTCCTTTAAAGATTGTTTTTCATAAGCATCCAATACTTTATATTCTTTAAAGGAAGGAAAATTATACATTTCAATTACAAGCTCTTATAAATCTTTAGTAATAAATATAAGTTACTTTTTGCACTAATAAAAATAGTTTGTTACTAAGCTTACGTAACATAATTTCGCTAATCATTATTGAAAAATGAATAAGATTGGACACAAAATTAACACAAATTATTCCACTTCCACTGGAGACTAGCAAAAAAAGATATTTTTATTAATTTAAGAGAAGAAAGAAAAGAAAACACTTAAGCGATTACAAGATAAATATTTTTACAATATCTGTTTTCGGTAAGAGGTGAAGGACAATTAGCAAGATCAAAGGCATATAATCCTTTTTACAATGTCTCTGTAAAAAAAAATAATAAAAAACAACTCTCACTTGCACAATCAAATCACATTTTCAACGATTCTTTCAAATACCCTCTCATACCAACATGACAGCGATTGCAATGGTGTCACGTACTCCGACGTTATCCTTCCTTCCGGGGTGCTTCCTTGCTGTAGCGTGTAAATACTGCACAGACACACAGGCTTGCGTAACAGGTCTACGATACAAACGCACAGTATAATCCCTTTGCAGTTGCTTTGGCGGCTGGGATGCTCGACATGAATCTTTTCAGTAGTACATGGTTCAAGATGCTTAGCATTTGCTCAAGCAGGATTGGACAGATGATCATGACGACAAGGCACTAAGGAAGAGCTCAATCAGCTCATTGCGATTTTCAGGAGTCCAAGCTATATGCATTTTCATGCTTCTTGTTTCCCGTGGTTGAAACTTGATCTCAAGTCAAAAAACGGAATGTTAGGGTAAACTTGATTCATGAAAGAGTCAAAGTTACAGATTATATGCAATAAAATATTTTAAAAGGCTAGTGATACTCCATTGTAATATGGTGAGAGTTGGTGAGAGTTGAGAGGTGAAGGCTTACTTTGTCGGGGTCAAGAGTTCAGCGGTGAAGGCTCACTTGGCCGGGGCCACAAGGTTGGCCCATGTGTCCAGGTTTGGTCAAGGGTAATAATAGATCTATCCTTGGTTGGTTTTTCCGGTTTGGGTTTTCCAAGATAAATCACTTGTTATGATTTATGTGTTGTTGCTACGATTTGAAATATTGTTTTTCTCTCGGACTAGTTTTTCTCGGTTTGGGTTTTCTATGATAAATCATGTGTCATGATTTATATGTTGTTGCTACGATTTGAAATAGTATTTTTCTCTTCATGGCACCTAAGAAACAAAGTTGGTGTACCAATTAAGAAAGCATTGTGCAAGTGTGTCCTTGATAGATGTCAACTTTGCAAAAATTAAACATTGCATATCCCTGGAAGATCACAGGATCATGTAGTTTGATCTGGAGATTTTATTGAAGATGTGGAACTCGATCAAGTGGAAGACTTGACAGAGAAGAACCCTAAACCTCGTAATGCAACAAGCAAAAAATGGAGCAATAATTGTTCCCAAAGGTTCTTCCTACAGCTTAGTATGAGAGAGATGTGTAATTCCTTCCTTGCTTAACATGGAGTTGATATATATATATATATAAAGAACTAACGTAAATCCATCTTAATTTTGAATCTAGGATCAAGTCTCATTAGGTGAAAAGTTTTTAAAGATTAAAAGAACTTGAGGAAATATTGCAATCTTGAGGGATTTGATCCCTCTCGAAACATGATAGATTTGGAGTTTAGATAAATCTATGCTAGTAGAATTTAGCAATACTACACATTAGCTCAAACATTCTCATTACCAAGTCATATATTTATACATGTATGAGATCTAACAACTAGCTCTTGTAATTACTCTTCAATCCACTCATCAAATATTATATCAATCTCAAATTATCTCTTTGAAATATGATCACTCTAATAGCAATTATTCTTAATTAGATTAAGGATAGTGCAAATGGATCATTAATCCAA
>SNQJ01S0219956.1:2423-15170 GCA_010110895.2 Picea sitchensis
TTTTCCATGGTGTATGCTCTGTTGTATCAAAATTTGAAACGATTTACTTCTTCAAGAAAACTGAAACAAGAATCCAAGTGCAAAATCCTTGCAGAGAATAAGCAAAAATCATAGGTAAAATGATTTATGAAAACAAAGTTCTTTGATACATCATTCTCAATTCCTATTCTGACCTAAAATTAATCTCAACAATGTTATCTCGATTCACGTTGCACAGTACAAGGTATCTAAGATATACAAATGTAAGATTTAGCTCCTTTGTAAATGGGTAAGGTTGGATTCCATATCCTTGTATAAGGCCCATTTGGACCTAAAATAATAAAGGTTGGGATACCCTGAACTCAGAAGTAGCGATACGGGTTATTTCAGTGTTGTCTGCAAATGGAAAATCCATCCATGACATCCTTGCATAAAACCATTAAAAGTTTTTCTCCTCAAAAACACTCAAGAAACACAACCTCAAAGGTCTCCATTTTCTTCTTAAACTCATTGTAAATATCCACAAGTTGTCAGTGAAATTTCTATAGGGACCACACCAATGGGTTGTGAAATACATACCCATTGTCTTCCCCAAAAACTCTACTGTCGGGACCTGTTGGAAAAACCCAATTCGACATGATACCATCATAAAATAGAATATATGCAACTGTTGTTCTTAAACCCTTACAAGATCCAATGACCGTATAATACTCAATATCCCAATTCAGTACATGTATTCATTAGATTTAATGCATATATGATCTATTCTCTAGGTTTTCCACCTTAATAGACAAATTCTCTACATTCTCATAACAAAAAACCCAAATCCATATTTGCAGGCAAAGGAAAACAAAAGAGCGAAAAAATAAAAACGCACCTTTCTTCCTCCATGGTCGCTGACAAAATCTCATTTCATCAGACATATGAAGAAACGCTAAAGTCTATTTAGCCCTTAAGGTCTCCTCCTCGGCCCTCAGCTCCTCGTGTCTCTCTGTATTGAATGGATATGCATGAACAATATATTCTCCAATGATCTCCACACCTTCATTGGTGAAAGCTCTACCCTGTGTCCAGAACAAAAAGAAATGGAAAAGCATCACACTAAAAGTCCTGAGCCATATCATGGTGTGATAATATCCCTAAAATAACTTCTCATCGTGATTTGCAGAGATGAAGAAGATCTCAAAGTCCCCCTTCTCCAGTAAAAGTTTCGAACAAAACGGTAGTGAAATTCCTGGATGGAGGGTGGTACTACAAACGTCAAAGAAGTATGACATGCCATCCCATTCAATCGCATCGGGGAATATTAGAATGTGAAGGAGTTTGTTGGGTCAACAGTTCTGGAGTACACCTCATTAGTGTGAACACCATCAACATTGCAGATGCATTGTTTGGTCGCTTCAAAGGCTAGCAAATATACGCTTCATCTGATGCTGGTGTTTCTAACATTACAGACCTAGCCAATCGCAGCCTTGAAGGAAATCCATGGGGAAACTAGTTTATTAAAAAAGAAAACGCCAAGAAATGCAGGGGAAACAGTTTCCAAAACATCCTGATTCTAGCAAATGCAGGTGAAATGGTTGCCAAAAAGTATCGATCCTAGAAATCTAGGCGAATTGTAGGCTTACATCACAAATTATGGAGGGAAAAACCCTATCTTTATGCTCCCCTTTTATATTTTCATGTGTGTTAATCAATTAACATATAAATTTTTTAATTTAATTTTGGGCTAACAAAATAAAACATTATTATTGTAAAAATTCACCCCCTCCCAATTGTGAATGTAAATGATGTTATTTAGTTTGTCTTGAAATTTTGTCATAAATTTTTAATTTGTATTATAGTAATAATAATAATTTTATATGAGATTCCTTGTTTGTGGGATAAAGGTTAAACGAAATTTGGTCATAAATTGTTATTACACGAAGGTGTTCTTTATTTAGTTTGTGAATGAAATTTCAACATAAATTTTTATTTCACCAAAGATATTCTTTATTTAGTTTCTGGATTAAATTTTGCCATAATTTTTTATTACATCGAAGGTGTTCCTTTATTTAGTTTGTGGGCGAAATTTCGCCATAAATTTATATTGGACTGAAGGTGTTCTTTATCTAGCTTGTGGGTGGAATTTTTCCATAAATTTTTATTAAACTGAAGGTGTTCTTTATTTAGCTTGTGTTCTTTATTTAGCTTCTGGTCGAAATTTGACCATAATTTTTTTTTACACGAAAGGTGTTCTTTAAGGGGAGGTTCCTCTAGAGGCGTGTGTCCTTTGTCCAAAGCCTATAAGAACTTGCCATTTGTTCATCAGCAATCGACGAATCTTCTCTCTCCACATGTCTTCTTATTCACTAACTCAAAACTCCTCATGCTCAATAGGTGGCGGCTTCCATGTTTATTTTTCATCCCGACCTGCCCAAGCAAGTGAAATCTTAAAGCCATTGTCGGTGGAAAGTTGGAGAGAAATAGCATATCGCTTCAGGGACCAGATCTCCTTCGCTCATCCATTGTTGTGGAAAAGGAGGGTATTATAGAGGTAGGAACTTGTTTGCCTTTGTATCTTCAGAAATAATGCCTTTCAGACTTTTTGAGATGGAATCCTTTATTGTCTCCAATCTGCTCCACTTTTTATGATTTCTTTGTGCACTCCAAGCCCTCCCTTGTGTACTGATCCCCTTGCCTAGCGCAAAAGAGACGATTTTACCTTACATATTGAGCCTCCTGCCTAACGCAAAAGAGACGCTTTTCCCTAGCGACCGGTCAAGTGTCTTTGTTCTGGTTTCTCGTGAATGGAATCTGTGAAAAGTCGATTGATACATAATTTGTACAAGGTTGCTAAGTTCAGTGCTTATTGAGTCCTTCACTTGCAAACAAGACTCCCCTTCTTATTTCAGAGATGACCATAACCAAATTATACTATGGCTAGAACTGGTGACAAGTCTTCGGACCCCTGAAGGAGAGATATCGGAGTGCCAACAAACACTCTTCTCGTGGTGGGATTTACCTCCAACTGGAGTTGTTTCAGAACCGTTGAATTGGCATTCATTTTCATGAGTCTCAAAATAGAATACTCTAGGGTAGGGAAACACCTAAACAAAAAGTGTTATCAATAAAGAGCTACCTAAACGCAACTAGGGTAAGGGTGGTTTCAGAATTGTTCCTTTTCCTCGCTTAGTTCGGTAGAGCATGTTTCTTTATTCATTGTTTTATAGGGAAGAAAGGGCCAGCTCAAATTGAAGGGAATAAATCAAAGGGTCGATTCAATCATGAATTTGAAATGGACATGAACATGGAGCAACTCCCATGATAGAAATGACAAACTTCTAAAAAATCATGAAAGGAATAACAAATAACATGACAGGAATGAGAGAACTTCATCGTAAGAGGGGAGAACATTGAAACAATGTGCGAGATTTAAGTTCTTGAGATAAATATTCTGAAAAGAAAGACATAATGGAGAGGCCTCTTTCATTATCATTGTGAATTGCATAATTGTTATAGCAACAATTTCCACCACATATGCATTGGTGTCATCTTAGCCCTTCCCTTTCCCACTTGCAGACCTTAATCCCCTTTTTCCTCCTCTTAATTCATCAAAAAACTTAATTTTTTAACATATACGTGCCCTACTAGTTATGCAGAGCACATACATACACATGTTGCTCCATTGCAAGGCACGTACACCTTAATTTGGCTTAAAAAAAATAATATTTTACGTATTTTTTGTGAAGGGTTTATGGGTTCCCCCAATTCCTGACCCCTTATTTCTTGTTTACAACTATTTGTAACCACTCCAACCACTTAGAGAGGCCTACAACTCGGCATGAAGCCTACAACTCAACATGAAGCCTACAACTTGACATGAAGCCTACAACTCGACACAAGGCCTACAACTCGGCATGAAGACTACAACTCGGCACAAGGCCTACAACTCAGCATGAAGCCTACAACTCGGCACAAGGCCTACAACTCGGCACGAAGGCCTACAAGATCCTTCTTTTCAAATTTTTCCATCAACTCTTTCTAACTGAGAGAATCCTCGAACCATGTTTTCATCTGTTGCATGCGCTTATGCATCCTGCAAAGTGTCAAGAAACCTTGCTTCTTCCTAATCACTGACTCCCTTTGAAGTTTGAATCCCTTTGATATCTTTCAAGTCTTTCTTTATGTGGTAACCTTCTTGGAATACATAGGATAACAACTAGAAAAATGCATAGTGGTGGGCCGATATAGGATAGCTTTGCGTGGATTTAGGGGTAAAGTTGGATTAGTTTTATCGTCCATAGGTTTCATGCGGCTTGAACCACCTTGTCCAATGAATGATCCATTCATTCTTGAGTCTGATGTTCATGGATGGTAGAATATGCCACTTGGCTCCCACTCTAAACACTAGAGCATTCGTAAAGGCCCATTGTTCTGGAATGTAGTATCTGCTTTCACAAAACGAACAATTTCTTGTACTATTCGCTTCCATTATTTAGCACTAGTATCTTGAAAAGTATGGCGATATTCATCGACAAGCATATGAAACTGGTTAAGAAGATGTTGGACCATCTCCCTGCAATTGAGCATGAGGCAAACGAGAATGAAGAAGGCATAACAGCAGAGCTGCTTATTAGCCAAGCCAAGTTCCTGGCTACTCTCCTTGAAAATCTCGCGGCTCAAGATTGTTGATTAAGGTTGGTTTTCATTGATGTCAACCCTTGAAGAAAGACCCATAGCACAAAGGTTTGGGTAATGGACCCAATAGTGTTTGATGTAAATATGACTCATTATTTTTTTGTCAGGATTGATAAGAAGTAAATATGGATGAACATTTTTTTTATTTTTCAAATGATTTTGTAGAAAAATATGTATGGAGATTGATTACTACAAACTGTATTTGGACTAAAGTAATATCACATAAATATATAAGCCTAAACTATGTGGAGGAATGGAATAGAAGTCCCACAAAGGAAACCTCAAATTGTTCCATTATTTGGAAAGAAATCACCAATTCTTTACAGGTGATAGGGGACAGACTGGCTTGGCGTGTGGGAAAAGGCACAAGAGTCAAGGTTGGAATTTATCCCTGGACGAGGTGTGGTAGAAACCATATACTCCCCGAGGGCCTGTTAGATCAGTTGCATGCTCAAGGGGTATTTCACCTTGCTCAGGTCACAGATATGAACAAAACCACAATTTGGGGTCAAGAATGGAAGGAGGTTGAACTACTTTGGTCGGGGGAGGTATTTGTTGGGATTTGGTCTAAATACATCAGATCCCTCAAAAAAGGGCATGTTTGTATTACAGTAAGGGAGGATGAATTAGTGTGGTAACATGCCCCCAATGGTGTATACACCCCAAAAGCAGGATACACACAAATCAACATTGATTTTTTGCAACATGAGCCCTCCTGGTGGTGGAAAGGGGTTTGGAAGATTAAATTTCCCCTAAAATATTGTATCTTCATGTGGTGTCTGATTAAAAATAAAATTCCAACCTAGGACAAAATGAAGCTCATAATATTGGAAGGAAAAAGTTGGTGTGCCATTTGTAAGGATGTTGAGGAAACTATCCCACATCTCTTCTTACAATGTCCTTTTATCAAGCAAATATGGACATAAGTCTCTCCTTCATTGATCCAAATTTGCAGATGGCAGAGCCCAACATTGAAGGAAATCTGATTCGAATCGGATTTCCTTCATTGTAATCTGCCTCATTAGTCAGGCATTTTGAATGGTGATTAGACACCACTAGCTTCTCTTGGAGGGAAGCTCGCCAAGCCCCTCTTGTACAAATCTTTGTATTGTTGCCCAGTAGAGTTTGTTGTAGGATTTTGATAAGAGTCGAGACTCGGTTACAATCCGGACTCAAAGAATTGTAAATTGACATTCCACCATTAATAGAAAAGAGCAGTTTTATTTGTTTGTCATTTTACTGTGTAATGGATGTTTATTTATGAATGTCATTCATGTGTGTTTATATTGTATATGTATGTTAGGATTCATCTGAAGATATAGAGATAGAATCCTCCATCTGTGAGTTTATTGAGTTATTTATGGTTCTTTACGCTAAGTGCAAGGAGTTCGCGACAGAGAGTTGAAACTTTATGAGCCGACGCAAGGAGTGTGTGTCTGAACTCTTAAGAGTGAGAGAAGAACGTGTCAGGAGGGAACACCAGAATAATTCACATACTCAAGGGAAAAATTTGAGGTTATTGAATACCTGGAAGGAAAGTCTGTGCAAGAAGAATCATAGCACAGGGTTGTTGAATACTATGTAAGACTCTGCCAGAAGGGCATTGAGCAGGTGCAAGCACACACAGGACCATCACATTCGGGAGTGTTGGAGATATTGAGAAAACCCCAGAGTTGTTGAACACTCTGAGGGAAGGAAGCTCTACAAGTGTGCATTAAGCAAGGGCAAGGAGTTGCCTTGGGAGACCTGAAAGAATTCAGGAACAAATCGTTTGAAGGCTTAAAATGAGTGCAATAAGTGTGCCAAGGACAAAGTAATTTCACCTTACAAGCTCAGGAGGAAGAGTGTCGAGTTGCCAGGACGGTGCTAGAAGGTCCATATAAGGATGCAGTAGAGCGATAACCTTCAAGGGTTGAGCTGAGAAAAGCTCAGAAGGACTAGCATAGTCGTGCACAGAATTCCTGCAACGAGTGCGGAAAAGGGTCGAGAACATTATAAGTCTCGGGCAGAAAAAGTGTTAAGTGTGCACAAGGAGGAAGGACTTGTCGAAGTCCCGAAGGCAAGCGGAGTCACCCATCGTCAGGAGGAGACAAGTGGCGAAATATCTAGAGATCTGGGAGTTAGAGCTCCGAAAGAAACTGTCAAGATCATAGAGTAGTCTTTGTGAAGTCGTGAAGAGCGGAGTGAATCCAGGTTGTTGGATCTGGAAGAGACACATGGAGGAGATCCACTCATTTCAGAGAAGCGATGCTCCAGGATAAATCATAGGAGAATAAGCGAGAGATTCACGAAGGCCGGAGTCTGAATAGATCACAATCGTCGATCTAAAGGAGGAATGAGGACCGTTGATCCTCGCATCATTTGAGTTTGTCAATTCAGAGTTCGGGAACATAGGAGTTGGTTGTTGTGGAAAAATCCAAAAGCCCGAAGCCGAAGCTCTTTTCGTGGTTTATCCCTAGGACACAGCCTAAGGTCATATGATAGAAAGGGCCTAGCATAGAGAATGAGTGTCGTCGTCACTTTCTTCAAAGGGCCTAGAATAGAGAATGAGTGTCGCCATCACTTTCTTCAAAGGGATAAGAAGAGAGCCACAGGGTTAATAGGACCCGCACTTTGGAGAAAGAGGGACTTGTGATAAATTTGCATTGGGTTCCAACAGGGGACCGAAGAGTGAATTCGACTCAGGTTTTTGAATGATCCTAGACCGGGAGGTCGAGAAGCCCCCTCCATTGGAGAGAAGGGAGAGAGGGGGGGGGCTGTATGCGCCAAGTTTCAGTGGACATGTTACGGTCCTGAAGATGCTACTTGAGAGAATGAAGATGCCATGCGGGTAGGATACCCACATCTTTTTGAGAAATTTTGAAAATTTTGATTTTTTGTTGTGTATATGCACTGAGGATAGTGCCAAAATAAGGGGGAGGGGAATGTAATACCCTGGTTTTGAGTCCCCGAAATAATAATGTATTTTGTACATATGATAGTTAGGCTAGTGAGCTAGTATGTTAATGTCGAAGTGATTATAAAGTTGAAAGGTCAAAGTGCCTAGAAATTTAATGCTTTGAATATTATTAATAAAATGCATTGTTGATTGCAAGATGGATAAGGACAGAGATAGGGGGATATGATTCCATGAGAGAGGGGGCTAAAGGGGCTAAGTCTTTTATTATATTGTATTTACCCATCTTGGTATTAGTTGGGGAAAAGCAATTACATGAGCTTCTTGGGGAATGTCATGTGGTGCTTAATTGTATGTAATTATATAAACCCCTCTTTTGGGTTGTTTGGGGGTTAATCACTCATTTTCATTGTTCACCCTTTCATTGTTACTCACTCATTTTTCATTCCTCATTCATTATTGCTCTTGGTTTGGGCATGGGAAACAAATTATGGGGAGAGAGGAGCCATTTCTTATTGGTTGTAAGAAATTATTGACTATTCCAGGAGGGAATGGATGCATGTGTGCATGAGAATAATGGAAATAGAGAGAGAAATTCCCATAGCTGAGATTCCTTGGAGTTTCCGGCATTGATATTTCCTAACTAGTAGCACTAGATCCCTGGAAAAGAAGTAGAATAGTCTGACGGATTGCAATGGAAAGAAAGGGATTCCTTTATTTGGGTTGTGTAGGCTGAAGGGGGAAGAGAGTTGGTAAACTTTGATTTTTTGTGTGCTTGGGAAAACTGAGAGAGCTTGATAGTTGTTTGTGTGTTAGATTCGGCCTAGGACCTATCCTTTTGGATTCATATCCCTGGCTTGGGGGTGACATGTTGTTGATATTTGGAACAATAATGTCTATTGTTGGGTGGAACGTCCGACGTTTGCATCGATTTGGTGAATGGTTATTTGAAAATATAAGTGCTTTCTATATTTTATGTGTAATTATATTCCATTGTGTATTAATTATCTCTGAGATGTATTTACATTGTGCATGATCACTGTTATTGTTGTGCATGGCATGTTAGTCAATTATTTTATATTTTATCATGCTTCTTGATCATTCCATGTGTTGGTTACGTGTTTCTGGATTAATAAAGATTGGTAACATAAATTAATATTCTCTCAAGAAGGTGAATTTATAGGTACCCAAGCATTGGGTACATTATTGTTTGGTATTCCGATTTTTCCGCGTTGATGTAGCCCAAATTGGTGGTTCGAGTATGTCACACTTTTTTATTTTATTCTTGAAACTACTCGTACCTGTGAAGAACTTGGGCGTTCTTGGGAAGTTATTTCCCGTGCTATTGAAATTAAGTATCAGAGAGAATCCTTGCAAAGACAAGATCAGAATAGGCCCCCTCAATAATTTATATCTTATGTCCATTATTTCTCATCTATCAAGACATTTAAGAGATCAATCTTATAAATTTGATCCTCTCCTTGAAATGGGAAGAAAGAAAGAAATTTTAGAGAATCTTCAACCTAAACTCAGAATATCTTTTTCAAATTCTTCTTCAGAAGTAACAAGCATTTCAATATATTTTCCTTCCAGACAACCCACAATTACTTCATCTAGTGGTTCTCGTAGTACAAGTGGTTCTACCTCTTCACAATCTTCAACATCTTCTCTAATAGGAAGTATGTACATTCATTACAATCATGTTGTATCAACTACAAATACAGTCAAGGTCATTAAACAATTTGGCTTATTCAAATTTGAAGAAGATTTAAGTGCTACTATGTGGCATGTGTCTTCCTCACTTGATTTGGCTCCAACCACTACTCCTCTTCCTAAATTTAAGGACCATTTTCCTAACTTCTCTAGTAATTGCACCATCTCTATCAATGAATATCTCATTGCCTTTTATAATTCCTACCGCAACATTAGGGAAAATGAGAATGACACATGTATGTGACTCTTTGTCAACTCATTGGAGGGAAAGGCTGCGGTTGACTTCTTTGAATTACCACCCAAAATATTCACAACTTGGGATGAATTGTCCTATTGGTTTAAGTCTACCTATGGACTACCTCAAAGTCTGGCAGAATTACTTAGAGAAAAAAACAATATTGTTTATAACAAGGGTGAAACTATAAAATCTTTCAATCTGTGTTTCACCAAATTATATAATCAGATTCCTGAAATTATTAGACCTCATAATCAAGTCGCTTTAATGCATTACTATAATACTTTACCTTTTATATATCGATTTAGGCTTGAAGAAACGAATGTTGATAGTTTAGGATCTGCATTACAGACATGCTTGGAATTTGAGGAACAGTTGGTTAGAACATGTCTTCATGTGGAGGACTTTGTTAAACAAAATGATATGTCAATTTTGTTACAGTTCGTACAAGATATGAGCAATCGGATGATTTCTTTCGAGAGAAGAGGGGTAACTTCTACATCTACCCTAGTTGAAACTTTTGCTCACGCTTCTTTTAGGAATTAGCCAAATAATTTTAAGCCTAACAATTTTCAGCCAAAGGCTATTCTTTCAAGAGCTTGGTGCAATTTTTTTGAAGATAATCATGATGAGAGTACCTATGAGGTCAAAAAGAGTGCAAGAGACTGAATCTTTGGAAAAAAAAATCATACAACTATTGTTGCCTTAGATCAGGCTCCAGAAGAGTATCTTATGATGGTTGATACAAGAAATAGATCCCATGCAAACAAAGGCAATGGTGGTCCTCCCAAGTCTAATTTTTCCCCAAGTTCATCCTCTCAGCAAACTAACCCTCAGGTTACCAAGGGTGCACAAATTCAAGAGGTTTCTAACTCTTCTCCTTCTTCTTCTAAGTATAATGTTCTAAAATATCTAGCTACAATAAAATCAAATGCATCTTCACTGGATATGGTCATCGTCCCCAAGAAACAAAGGCATCTAAGAGATTTTATGGAAGGTAAGACTTCCACTATTGCTAGTTTATCTGAAGAGAAAAGTGAAGAAGGAATGTACATAAATAAAGTATGTGTATATAACACTAGGATTTATGTTAAAAATCCTTCCTTCTATGTATCTGTAAAGACAATGGACAAAATTTCTCGTTTTTGCCTAATTGATGGTGGGTCAGGTCATATTGTCATGTCAAAGTTACAATCGGTGAAATCAAAGACGTGACATCAATTTTGTGTGCTCACCCAGAAATAAGAACCACTTGCAATATTCAAGTGATATACATGCCAGACATTAATTATTTTATCATCTTGGGAAGAGATTGGCAGGCATTTACTAGTGGATACATTTATTTAGATGGGTCACACATGTCCCTCCCTAAGAATGGAAAGAACATCATCGTTCTTAGGAAAGGATGAATCTCACCTTATATTGAAAGTCTTCCACAACCTCGTGTAAGCTATATTGAGGAATACATGGGTGTATATTCTATTTTACTTGAAGAAGATAGTAATTTTGTTTCACCTCCTCCAGAGCCTGAAGATGGAATGCAGCACATGCATTTTGATGGTTCCTATTCAAGTGAGGGTAATGGTGTAGGAATAATATTTTACTCTCCCATAGGAAATATTCACAGTTTTTCTTACAGATTAGAATTCACTTGCACTAACAATATCACAGAATTTGAAGCCTTGATCCTTGGTATTGAAAATTCTTTCAATATTGACTACTATCATCTTATTGTTTTTGGGGATCCAGAACTTGTTGTAAATTTAGTTAGAAGAATCTATACCCCCTCAAACAATTTTCTTAAAATATATACACAGGCAGTATGTTGTTTAATTTCATTTTTTTTATCTTTTAACATCACACATACCAGGAGAGACTTTAACTAAATGGTTGATAGGTTTGTTGTTTTTGCAGCTAGTCCTACAAGGAAATTACTTCCTCAAAGTCCTGATTGTATATTTATGTATTTATATCGTCCACATTTTCCCAATAATGTAGAATCGTGGAAATTTTTTCTTGATGACAAAAGAATTTGTGCTTTCTTTCATAATGAGCCTAACAAATGAAAGGAAATTATATATTTGGAAGATGGTAAGTTTCCTAAAGGAGAGACTCCTCTAGAGAGCGCATTCTCATCTAGTGATGTTGGGAACAATAAGGATAAAGAAGAGGATTCAAAAAGAAAAATTGGATGTATTATTTCAGTGAATATTGGGACTCGGGATAATCCAAAGATTTTGAAAATTAGAGCCCAATGTTCAGAAAAAGAAAAAAATAAATTCATTGATTTATTTTGTTAATTTAAATATATCTTTACTTGGTCATATGAGGATATTCATGGTTTTGATCCTAACATTATTCAGTATGCTATTCCTATCAAGGAAGAATAAAAACCAGTTAGGAAAAGACAAAGGCCTATCAATCCTGCCTTGGAAGGTACCATTAGAAAGGAAGTTGAAAATTTGATTAATGCTCACATTATCTTCCATGTAAAGTATTTTGAGTGGGTATCTAATCTTGTCCCAGTGTGGAAGAAAAATGGTGATATCAGACTATGTGTTGATTTCCATGCTTTAAATAGGGAAAGTGTGAAATATAATTGATCCAGGTGGAAATCAGTGGCCACCCACCTATTCCACTAGCTCAAAACAGGGGTTTCCACCTTGGCATTTTTCTTAGAGCTTTTCGGGTCCTAAACTTTTGGGGTCATTTTGAGGCCCTGAACAATTTTGTTTTGGACCTTCCATAGTCACATTGTAGGATTTGGCTAGAGTGTGACAGAAAAATGTGTATTCCTCGGATATACCTTTCAAATGAGCTATCGTGCGCCCCAAACGAATATCGTATACAAAAGTTATGCCTTTGGGAAGTTGACATACCAACTACCCCCATCAGGGCCCGCAAAAATTTTGGCGTTTAATTTTCCAGGGTTATGGTTTTGGATTTTATTTATGTTAAAAAGGCCTCTAGAGTCTCATTGTAAACATCATCATCTTCTTTCGAATAAGCATATCCATCACATATCTTCTCAAAGATAAGATGCCACCATTCTAGCAAGTCATTCACTCTGTAATTTTATAGTTTCTGTACATTCTCTCATTAATAAAAATTGTGCATTAGTGTATCTTTGTGTTTATTGCAATATCTATGCATATTTCATTGTTATATCTATGCCTTCATTTCGTTCTCAAAACAGCTCGGATCAATATTTTTCCTCTTCCAAATATGGAACTAATTTTGCAGC
>SNQJ01S0219957.1:1227-15170 GCA_010110895.2 Picea sitchensis
TAATAATAATGATCCATTGGAAGCTGGACCAGGAGATGTAGCCCGGAGTGGGGTGAACTCCTTTATCAAGTTGTTGTGTTTATGTGCTGATGTTCAATGTTTTATGCTGCTGTCTATGTGTATTTTACATAAGTAATCCTTAAATTTATGTGTTGCAAATTGATCCGATTTCTTTAAACACATAACATTTCACTTGCAATATTTATACTAGTTTTTCAAGTCTTCTTCAATTTTAGATCTTCGCTGTAGAATATTCTTAAGAGTTTTGTTTACAACTTCCACCTGCCCATTGACTTGGGGGTAGTAGGGTGATGAATGTTTTTTCCGTAACCCAAGATTTGATGTTAATTCGGTCATCATTTGGTTCTGAAAGTGACTTCCGTGGTCAGTAACAATCTCTCTCGGGACGCCGAACCTTGCTATAATCTGGTTGAATAAAAAGAGAGTTGCAGTCTCTCCATCATCTTTAAACGTTGACATAGCTTCGGCCCACTTAGTGAAGTAGTTGGCAGCTACGATGATATAGCGATGTCCCCTTGCTGAAGGGGGGTTGCAAGTAGTGTAATCAATCCCCCATTTGGTGAAGGGACCAACTATGATGGCAAGAAACATGAGATCAGGATGTGCCCTCATCTTCTTAGAGAAGATTTGGCATGGATGGCACTTCTTGACCAATTATATACAATCTTTAATAAGTGTTGGCCAGAAGTAACCTGATCATAGAATCTTTTGGGTTGTTTCCAACCTAGACAAATGACCGCCACAAGCTTCGGTATGGCAATCATTGAGCACAATGATTTCCTCCTCATGTGTGAGACATTGGCGTAAGATGCAGTCTACACCTCTCCGATACAATGTATCATCGAGTATGAGATAATTCTTAGCCTGATGGCGTATACGCCGATGCTCATCCCGAGAAGCAGAAGTGCGGCACTTCAAAGTCTGGAGATAGATAAGTATATCTCCATACCAGGGATCCAAAGATGTGATCAAAAACATATCTCCCCGGATAGGCGATTCTTCAGGCACAACGTCACCTGACTCAACCAGAAGTTCTGAAATACGCTCTGCGAAGACCAATGGTTTTTTGGACTTTGCTCAAACGAAGTCTAAGTAAAATTATTGGAGGATAACTATCCATTTACTGATTTTTCTACCTATTACCCGTCGTGTCAACATATACTTGAATGGATTCACGACAGCAATGACGGTGGTCTTGCGAAACATAACATAATGACGGAACCGTTGAACAACATGAACTGTTGCCAACGTAAGTTTTTCGATATGAGAATAATTGAGTTGCGGTCCTACAAGGCCTCGACTCAGGTAATAGATCATGTATTCTGAGAAAAAATCATCTTCCTGAACTAAAACCATGCTAATGGTTGACTCTGCGGCAGCCAAATATAATAAGAAATCTTTGTTATAGTTAGGTGGTCGTAGAAAAGGGGTCGTTGTGAGGGCATGCTTTAATGCATCGAAAGAGTGTTGAGCGGCATCGTCCCAGTAAAAAGGAACATCTTTCTTCAGTAAGCACATAAAGCCCTTGGTGATTTCAGCATAGTTGGTGATGAAGCATCGTAAAAAATTCACCTTGCCTTGTAGACTCTGAAGTTGAAGGATTGTGTATGGGGGAGGCAATTGGATTATTGCCTCCACCTTGAGAGGATCGACCATGATCCCTGTTGTTGATACGATGAAACCTAACACACATATTGACGTTACACAGAAGTTGCACTTGTTTTGATTCAAGCGAATCCTAAAGTAGCGACAACGTTCGAAGATTAGTCTAAGGTGTGTAGGATGATCCGTTCTCTTGCGAGATTGTGATGATAAATCATCTAGGTAGGCCTTGAGTATATGCTTGAGATCATGAAAAGAAAAGGACATGGCTTGCTAGAATGTGGCTCCAGCATTTTTAAGACCAAAAGGCATATTACAATATGCAAATGTACCCCAAGGACAAATGAATGTCGTTTTGTGTTGGTCTTCGGGGTTGATTTGGATTTGATTATATCCCGAAAAACCATCCATGAAAGAAAAGGATTCGCAACCAACACATTCATCAATGATCTGGTCGATGAATGGTGTTGGAAAATTATCTTTGGGACATGCATTGTTCAAATCACGAAAATCGATACATACATGAATCGTGCCTTATTTTTTATTGACCGGCACAGGGTTTGACACCCATTGAGTCAAATGGATAGGATAGATAAAACCTGCCTTTAGCAATTTCTCAACCTCAATCTTGATGGCTGCTGCTTTCTTGGGATTAACTAGGTGAATCTTCTGTCGAACAGGCTTGGCATCAAGATAAGTTGTGATTTCATGTTCAACTATTTTTGGCTCGATGCCTGGCATTTCCTCATAAGACCAACCAAAAACATCGCGGAATTCTTTGAAAAGATCCGTGTAGATTTGAATCTCTTCGGGGGAGCAATCCGCCCCGACGAAAATGTTCTCCACAATGGCAGGGTTTCGAGAGATGTTGATTGGTATAGTTTCAGTGATAGTTCCCATATTTCCCTCAACATAAATTTCATGTGCAGCTTAGAGATTAATAGAACACGATTGATCTCCCGTCATGGTCACGGTGAATTCTCCTGCTTCAATTCGGCTTAACTCTGGGAGAAAATATGATCTGTGATGAAGATATTCCCAAGGTTTGTCTGGACTAGTCATTGCTTCTATGAATGCTTCATCAGAAGGCAAGACTAAGTCTAACGAATCAATGTTAGCGAGAGAACCTTGAGCCCAAATAGGCTCTAGAAGTGGATCTAACTCTTGTGCAGGAGTCGGATCAGGGTTAGCTGAAGCTTGCTGGACTAAAGAGTACGCTACTTCAGTCGAAGACAAGGGCATGGACATTCCTAGGTTCCCTATCTCATCCATTGTGGCCGATGGGGAAGGAAGTATCCAGGGGTCCTCGAAGTAAGTCGTGCGGAATGACGAAACTTGAAAAATCTCAACATTATGGTGATTGGATATAAATTTGATATCATCGTGAGGAGGTGGGTAATCGAAGGTACCCATAAAGGATCGGCACAAACCAACTCTTACGTTGACGACACTTGGTTGAGGATTATCAATCATCAGGACCGTGGATGCCCCCAAAGATGGGTCAGGTCTAGAGAAAGACAATTGATTGATGGTCACTATCCAGCCCTCGTGTGGAAACAAAAAGACCCAGAAAACTGTAGCAACCATAGCTTGCATAGAATAATTCCAACTCCATCCTAACAAGAGGTTATAGTAGAGGGGAGCATTGACTACCTCTACTTAGACACACACAGTCTTCCCTCCTAATTGCACGAGGACAGAAGGAACGATACCATGTGGTCAGAACGACCGACTGTCGAAAGCAGTGAGGAGAGTAGGTGATGGAGACAAAACAGGTTGGCCAATGGCATTCCAACATGCCAACGACATAATGCACGTCGAGGCACCCTCATCGACCACCGTGCGGAAAATATTCCAAGTAAAATTTTTTGTGGGATAAGCCACTACTATTTGAAACGCTACATGGTAAGGCAGACGAGGTTTTAAGTTGGTTGTATATAACATGATGGTACCCAGATTACAAGTCTCAGTAGAGCCCAAAGAGGTTAACAAGGCCTTCCTCTGAGCAGGGAAACTTTGGAGGACCTCCAAAGAAGACATCGCACAAGGGGTTTGTGATAAATCTTCCACCACAGAGTAGTTCTGGGCGGCCCTTGCGTTTGGGTTATGAGAAGATTTTTTAAATGAACCTTTTGGAATGCATGTCATCGTTTCTCCCAACGTCTTCTCAATATGTAGAGGAAGAGATGTGAGATTAGCTTCTTTACCCTTCTCAGAAGCACTCGTCTTACTATAATCATGCGCTCTAGTCGATATGAAAGCATCAACCCTAACCATATATACGTTCACAGATGCGGTGTTGTTCAGAGGCGGGCAGGTTTCTTGGCTTCCCCCTTCCGTGCTTTCAGAGGCTTGAGTTAGATTTTGCCCATGTTGAAATCTATTAGTCAACACTGCCTGCTATTGCTATGTAACAAAATTTTGGGCCTCTGCAAGTCGAGGACATAGATGGGTCAGGTGGTATTCCGCACACAAGTTGCATGGATACCTCGCCTTTTGTTTTTTAGTGTTGTCCCCACCAGAATTATCATTGGTTTGTTTGTCCCCCTTACCCTTCTTTCATTGTTTTTTCTTCCCTTCAGGCTGTTGGGTGGCCTTTGGGTTAGTCGACTGCACTATGTGTACTTCCGACATTTTGGTAGGGGGAGCAGCCAAAGCAGTATTTTGGCTGGCCACTGTGTGTTGTATAGATAACTGTTGCAACTACTTCTTCAATTTCTCAGCGGGATTTGTTTGTATTGAACCAACAATACCATCGGCATGTGGTCTAGCTCTCTGTCTAGTTTTATCTAGTATTGAATGTGGCGCATCTGGCAAGATGTATAATAAACCAGACTGAGAATAGATGAGGTCAAACTGTTGAGCCCTCATGATGGCATATTCTTCGGGGAAAACTATGGATGTCACAACGTCTTTGGATAACTGCGGGACCAAAGACTTAAAGAACCACTCAAGCAGGAATGCTGGTGGGACTGGTACTTTGATTAAAATCTTCCGGTGTCTCCATTCTCGGATGTGATCAGAGATATGGTCCACTATTGTCTATTCGAAATTAGCGAGAATTTCTGTGCCAACGTCGTATCCCACAGGTAACTGGAAATGGTTCAGGAAAGCCATCGCTAGTTTGCCAAAAGAAGAGTATCTTGAGCGATCGATCTCAATGTACCATTTTGTGGCACTCCCAATGAGAGTACGTTGAAACAATCACAACTGTATGGAGTCATCTTTCAATGAGTTAGATGAGCACCAAAGATGGAAGGTAGTCACATGATCTCCTGGATCTTCATTAGGCTTGGCTTCAAACTTTGGAATGTCCAAAGGCAACTTCATCGGCATAGGAGGCCAACGCGGATCGTGACAAATAGGGTCGTTCAACAACCTTGTCAAATCTGGTAAGTGTAAAGTTGTCAGGAATGGTAGTTTGGGTTGCTGCTGATAACCTGGCAAAAAGGGACCTGGAGTTTGACTGGCACCAGGTTGCCAGGAAAAGTTTAACTGCTGGCCTGGATTCTGGTAAAAACCATGGCCCTGGCCAGCGTAAGGATTTTTCATATGTGGAGACATTATCGGCTGATTTCTCAAATAGGACATAGATTGTTGGGCATGCATTGTATTAGAAGGACTTTGGGAAGGATTACCCCATGTTGGTCCCATGGGGATAGGCATAGTAGTTTTTTGGGGGTTCCATTGATTATGGAAAGAATTACCCTAGATCAAAATTCCAGATGAGGGAACGGATCCCTACCCTGAATTCCAAGGTCCTCCTAAGTTTGCCCCCTATGCAGGAATAGTACCCTGCACAGGAGTAGATTGTCAAAAAATGGGGTTGCCCCAAGTCGGGAAAGCGACTGACGAGAAGGTGTTGTTACCAAACGTTTCGTTCCAAGAAAACAATGTTGAACCTACTTGCACACTGTGCGAAGGTGGTCCTTGATTTCCCACTCCAAATAAACTATTGTGTGTAGGTTGCTTGATGGATTACTGATGCAAGCCACCGAGTGAAGGGGACAAAAGAGGGATATGACCTCCTCCGTAAGGAAAAGCGTTAAAAGGGACAGGAGTGCCCCCCATGTGACATTGCAGAGGAGTGCTAGAGCTCCTTGCCCCCAGACCCAAAGTTTGTAAAGTGGAGTAGGAAAGTACATGACTTGTACCTGAAATAGGCATCCCATATGAGAATAGAGGTCCTATCGCACTTGGTGTGAAAGGGGTTGTGGCCACCGCCAAAGACGGGATCGGACAACTGTGCGAAGTAGTTGTGGTCAATACCATGGTGGCTCGGACTGACGACGATGGGTTAGGAGATGAAAGTTATCCTGTGGTGACAACCGTGGTGGGAATTGAAGAATTCCCAGAAGGAGTAACAACATTTTTTTCCACTGTTGTGTGCAACAGTGTCTGGCGCTAGTGAAATTGAATTGGTACAATAAAAGGTGCTAAGAAATCAGTGGTTGGGGTTTCAACCGGGCCAACAGTGGTTGCTTCGAGGTCCAAAATGGTCAATTCCTCCGAGAGTTGTTCGGGCACAATGGTTTGTAACCCGGTTGCTTCAAAACACCCTTGTTGGTCTAGCTTTCGCCTTAATGGTGGTGGGGGTGGCTCCAGTGTAACCGGCGGTAGGCCAAGAAGCCTTCGTGACCGGCGGAGATCGAGATCCTCCACTTTGTGAGAAGATCCAAGACAATCTAAAGGTAGTCTAAACGTTCAAAAGTAACACACACTAAAAAAGGCCCTAGAAGATAAGACAAGCAAACACTAAATTAATTGGAAGAACAGTTACAACAACCAACACTAGAGCAACTTACCCGTGCAAGTGCAACTCGAACATGGAAGCACCCTCCGGGTATACTCTGCAAAGCGTGGACCGATGTATATCCTAGGTACTATGGTATACCCCCGCAGTCACCTATGTATGTCCCTAAAAATATTAGCAACTAGGTTTCCAGTGTGCGAAAAGTCACCAGGCGGGTACAGTCGAAAGTCGGGTAGACCACAATGAGCAGGGTATTGAGCCCGAAACTTGTCAAGGGTATCGAGAGAAACTATTCCAGAAGACAACTAAGGACCTAAAACGGATTCAAGACCCATGAAGCCCCGTTGAAAATGCAAACAACGGAATCCAAAAACAAGCCCTCTATATGTGTTCTCCACTACGATTGGTCCAGCTTTGGAGGGGTTATCTCCGCTACCTTTCGGCACGCGACCTCGTGTTAATCCTCAGTGTTAGAGGGGGGTCCCAGATAAATTTCACAACACTGGAATTAGACACTCCCTATCTCAGACTCCAATGTTTGATTTTAAATGGCCTTGAAGAGTTTCCTCTCCAACCTAATCTAAGGCCCTAGTCCTGAACTAGTCAGTGAACCCTACAAACATAAAGGTCTAGTATATTTTAAATTTAGCGTTACTTTTATGGATTTGTATTACGTCAAGGGGTATGAGGGTGAAACTGATGATGTGTAAAAGACGAAAGAAAAAAATGAATGAAAAAGATGGAAACAAAACTTTTACTGAATGCAAAATTTTAACAACTTTTCAAAAGAAATATTTTTAATTTTTTCTAATATTTTGGACAGCAAACTCAAGGGATTTTCACTCGACTACGAGATACTTATGATCTAAGTGAATTGCAAAAACTTATGAAATAAAATACTTTTCCCTAGCTAATGATGCATAAACACACTCTTCAACCANAGCATGAAAGGAAAAATAACGACAAGAAAAAACCAAGAAAAACAATTCTGGCCTAATCACAAATCACAAAGAATCATATTAAAGAAAAATCACACACTAGCAATTTTAAAAGAAAATGACTCTCACACTTGTCTAAAAACCGTGAAAATTATTTTATTTTTCTGACAACTTTTTAAATGAGAAAAAACAAACAAGGGTAAGATTAATCCTAAGCTACTGACTACTTAGATAGAGATTCAAACACCTGAGAGGAATAATTCTTATCAAAGGAAAGGATGGATGCCTTACCCTCAACAACAAGTATCCTGTACAAGCACGTGACTGTGACTTTTACAGCACGCGTGCGAATGCGCGTTGGATAGAGATAGAGGGCGTGTACACGTGGGCTGTATTTGTACATGATGCATGTATATCTAAACTCTGAGAAAAAATGAAAATAGATAGACCAACCCAGGAAGAGACCACTGATATTGATAACTAGGATCCCTTGAAGGCTTGGACACTCTTTCTAACAGAAAAACAACTAATGTAAGGAAAAATTGATAAAGAAAAAACAATCTGAGATAGGACTGCTAGCAAACAAGACTCAGACAAAATTCAAGAAAACCCCCTGAGAATGTGTGATTCTGACAGGGAAGAGGATGACTGCCTCTGAGGTTCTCTGAACTCTACACAATACTTCTACCTCTACAGCTAGCGTTCACACGCGGGTTGTAAGAGGGTAGGGCATAGGTACACGTGTGCAAACATTGTGTAGGCCGCGTGTACCTATGTGGGTCCCGAAAAACATAGTCAAGAAAAATTCAGGGAAAGCTGGAATGGAAAACCAGACTCCCTGCTAGCTCAGACCTTACAAAAACTAAAAGAAAAAATAGGCAAGAAAAACTAGTTTGTAAAACTACCCAAAAACTAAATAAAATTCCAGGAAGCCTAGAGAGTATTCCCCAGTATGGTCGCCAATTCTGTTGTTGGGGAAAATCACCCTACAGACTAGCAAATAGAGTTCATACTTTGCATGCAAATATGACCGAATAGAAATTACTTTCTACCTTCATCCCTAGATTTAAATCCCCTTTTCTTAGTAAATACATGGAAAGATCAACCTACCTCATTCCCGACGTTTGATGTTGATCCTCCATTGTGCTTGATTACTTGCTCACAATACTCCTTCCAAAGATGACCTACATCCAAGACAAGCAACAACTATGCATGCATACTACTTATATATTAATGGGTTAGAAATCAAAACATATACTGATCAAACTATAAACAGTTGATGAATTGGGATGGGAAAAGCATTCTCGTTATTACTTAGAATGAGTCAACTTACAAAATATGAGACCGGCCACCGCTCCTCGAACCTGATCCTGGGCACCTCTTCTTCTGTCCTTCAACTTTTTTTCTTTGAATCTCCTTTAGCACAAAGAAAGACTAAAGGGTTGGGACAATGGGAATACGTAAATGGGCATAGTTTCTTTGCTATATTTTTTCTCCTCCAAATGGGACCCCTACCCCTTCTTTTATAGGCTAGAAGGAGCTAGGTATTTGGACGAACCCTCGGCCATGCATGGCCGGGAGTTTTAGTTAACTCAACCATAGATTTTTGTTCCGTCGAAAACTTTCCTTTTTTCATGCTTTTGTCAGTCCACGTGGGCTGTTTTGGGTCAGCCAGTGTGTACACGTGTGCAATAATGTATTAGGGCGCGTGGGCCTTTATACAAGAGGATTTTCAAAGAGTTGTTTAGCAGTGTTTTGGAAAAGAAGGGATATGAGATGGCCTGATGCCAGGTAAGCATGTGTGGTGCAATATAGGGTTATAACACTTCCCCATTATTCTAAATTCCAACAATTTTTTCATGTCCCTACAAAAGAAAAAAAAAATGATTTAAAATATGTTACGAGGAAAATATCTTTGTGGCTAGAGAAAACCATAAAAAATGGAATTGACTGCAGAAATCAACTCTATCCTCAAGTATGCTATATAAACCAATATGCTAGCAAGACAAGATAAAAGGCCTACCTCGTCCAGATGTTCAATGAAGTCCATCATTGAGCACTTGACCCAAAGCAATATACCTACGACTAGTCCTCAACAACCAAGCAAAGAAAGCATATGGTGATAATATATGATGTTAGCACATTCAATAGCATAATCCATTAATATACATAACAAATAGGCCCATGGAATAATAATTCAAATATTTTCAAGATATCAATTGGACGGGAAAAGAGTATTTCTATTAATATATGATCAACATAAGTGAAAAAGTTACAAACTTCTGTGTCGACACGGTTCGGAACCGAGAAACTAAGTTCCTTCCAGCTGGGTCTCCACCACTTCAATCCTCCGCCAAATGCAAGCTCATAGAAAAGAGACAATGAATTTCTCAATCAACATGGGAAGATCTTGGGGGATGAACACTGTGTTCAAACTTAAAGGACAAAGGGATGGAGACTCAATATGAAGTGAATAATTTCTCCAGAGTAACTTTGCTCTCAAAGTTGAATTCTTTCTCCTCTTTTCCATAGCTCAGAAATCAGCCCATTTATAGCCTTCAAATGGAACTGAAGGGCCGACTCAGAATGTTTCTAATATATGGAAGGCCACAGATCATTAATCTCCTGTCGTGACATGGAAACTCAACACCATTTTTCATTTTTTGGGCACAAATCCCGATGTATGAAGGTTGAAGTGGTGCAATCTGTGTATACACATGTTGTATAGTAGGCAAGGTGCATACATGTGGAAAAACTGTATTTTTATCTCTAGGATTTGCAAAAATGGATGAAAAGTCTGCATAGGGAAATGGAAAAAGGCCCTCTGCACAAGATTGCATAGGGTGAGGCAAATATTTCTATAACAAAATAATCTCTATTTGAATCAATATATTATGGTAGGACGTAATAATTATTCAATGTTCCTTAGAAGAGATTATACATTTGTAGCCTTGGTGGTACTGAAACCCATGCAATTTAAATCATGTAACAATAATGAACATGAAAATAGTGAAAATTCCTAGAAGTAGTAGGCATGTGTCATTTTTCTTTTAGATGAACTTTTAAATGATGGAATATGATGGAACAAGGGAATCTAGTTATAAAATTGCAACTTTAACTATGTTGGAGAGAATTATTGAGCAACATGTGATAGAAAGAAACAAAATTATAAGAATGAACTCAAAACGATCAATTAAATGAAAGTAAAATCTCCATAACTTAAAATAAATGAACTAGAGTTTAGACATAAAATTTGAAAATAATTCATTGTAAAACAAAAAAAAAAGAAAAAGAAAGAGAAGATTTATAATATTATAACAACTTCCTTTTATTAGCTTCATATTGCATGTGTTTCAACCAAAATTTTGTACATTGAAGTAACTAGACACCAAAATTATGAATCTAAGCCATTTAAACATGGATGAATATATGTTATTTGGGTTTTTCTTGGGTAGTTGGGAGGAATGATTGTCATCCTCCCCACCCGGGTTCAATTCCCGCAAGATTCTAGGGTTTACATGCTACCTTGATTGGAATTCAATGTACCTTGATTCATACATCTATGCAACACAATGGTGTGGAAAATAATTTAGGTGAAGAATGAAAAAGATGGTAGTGTTTCATCTATCATTATTAAGAAAGATAGGTGAATATAGAGAGCTTGGACACATTTTTTTGTCAAATAGGGACAACAACTGGTTGAATAGAGATGAAGAGTAGTAGACGAGTCGAAGTAGAGGGAAGGAGGTTGTACAAAAACAAGCCATATAGTTGTCCATATGTACAATAGATATGTATATCATACAAAGCATATAGAGCATACAACCATATAGATCCATACAATATTCCTTGCAATCTATTTCTTCTCTATTTTTGTGTAGATATATTTATAAAGTGATTTTGATTAACCATGCAAATACTAGTTTGGTAAACTATGGAGGTTTCCTTGTAACTTTTTAATAAGGAATGAAAAGATGATTTTGAACGAGAAATTACTTGTGTAGGTGCGAAACTATTAGATGCTTCCACTATTTAATTTTCCATCCATTGTTTCGTTGATGCTATGGTTTTAAATTAATTTATGTGTTAATTAAATTAAAAAATTTATTTTCTTAATTGATATAATAAGGATAGTAGTCACCTAGATATGGAAATTTCTACAATGTACAAGATATTCTCTCTGATTGAGATTATCAAGGGTTTGTAGGAGTAGATCAACTTTTATGAATAAGGAATGACAGTTAGAGATTTTCCTTTTTTTTCTTTTAAGTTATTTTTCATATTTGGGATATTGCTGAGTAGATATTAGAGATGGCATTAGCGAGCCTCGAATTTAAGGATAGATTGGATGGTGCCTCGAATTTATTATCTTGGAAATTTAAGGATACACTCTTGTTCGAAGAGAATGATCTATGGGAGATTGTCAAAGGTTTTTTAGTAGAACTTATGAATCTACAGGTATTGGCAGGTCATAAGAAAAAGGAAGTGAAGGCCTAGTGGATTATCATGGATGCCATAAAAGATCATTTGATTCCTCGTATATTGAAGAAGAAGACTGTAAAAGAGATATTCGATTCTTTAGTCAGAATCTACCATACTAACAACATAAACATGAATATGATATCATAGAACACACTCAAATCCATCAAGATAACCAAATCATATTTAGCCACCAGTTACCTTATGAAAGTTGCATAGATTCATGATCAACTATTTTTCCCAAGGAAAAGATTCCATCAATTTTATT
This sequence comes from Picea sitchensis, assembly GCA_010110895.2. Lineage (NCBI taxonomy): Eukaryota > Viridiplantae > Streptophyta > Pinopsida > Pinales > Pinaceae > Picea > Picea sitchensis. Next base: position 13,289 of record SNQJ01S0219957.1, read on the forward strand.
ATATAAAACAAAATTACAAATATAGATGCTTGTCAGTTGTAGTTGTATATGTTTTTAAAAGAGGTATGTTTTTGACATGATATGTCCTTAAACAAAACAAAAAAATCATCCTTTATTTTGGTAGAATATGGTTACGTAAAAACTATAGATAGCCCTCATAATAGAAACAAAAAATAATTTTTTGATCAAAACAATACATCGTAATTAAAATTAGGGGTAATGTATATATTATGAACTGTGATCTTGAGTTCTCTCAATAATTTTATGTATTCCTCTTCCCAAGGCAAGTCCAACTTTTGATAAACGGTCATCTTCCATGTCTATTTTTATGTAGACATGTTCCAAAGTGATGTGAGAGAAGATTTACTTGTTTCCCATAATATTTTAAATAAAAGTTGCAATGCGAAGTTCTATAAAAATAAATTTCCTTTCATCCATTGTATGACCAAAAAGGAATCATCGTAGATTTGTATGTGGGAAATTCCTTTTCCTAGAGCCAACAATAAAATACGTTTGAGTGCCAATAATTCACAATAGTTATTTGTTCCATTTCCAATACTAGCAGAAAAGAAGATATTGTGGCTATTAGATAGATGAAGGATTCCTCCTACTCCACGTTTAGGGGTATTTCTTTGGGAGGCCCCATCAGAAAATGCCCAAGGAATTTCCTTATTTATAGATTCTTGGGGATGTGATTTAGAGTGTGAGGATCATTTTTTTGTGGGAAAGTAGAGAGGATGTTTTATAGTTTCCAAATAACATGGTAATGGTATAACCCCTTTATTGTAAAAAAACTTTGTCTTTATGGATAACCAAATTCCCTGAGAAATAGTAAGAAGAAGAGCTATGTACCTCAAGGTTTCATTGTTTAAACACCAATCCATATGAGCTTCCTCGATAGTAATTACTCTCCAAACATTTTTTATACCTATTGCTTTTAATATTTCCATATGTACCTCCTTGGTTAAACTACATGATAATATTACATGGGAGTTTCTTTTTGAATCTAACATACACAAGCAATGTCTTTCTATCCCCTAAAAGTTTATTTTTTGATGGATGTCCCACATAAGGGATTTATTATTTAAAATGGTCCACATGAATGATTTATATTTTGATGGGAATTAAACTTCCAAATATTGTTCCACCTTTGGATCAATGGTGCATCATTGTCAACCCATGCTAGAATTTTATACCTAGTTTTTGGTTCATAGTTACCAGTAGGGTTCAGGGACTATAGAATTCCATCCTCTTACTCTTTTAGGTTTACAAAATACCTTCATAGACTTTGAGTGCAGTTATCCTAGGTATTTGAATATTCTTATGTAAGACAAATATCTCTCCAAGTTAACCAGATTTTTTTCCCTAGGTCGTTGGTTCCTTGAGTTATTTTCCGTAAAGTTTGGTAACCCTTGTTTTTTAGCTCAATAATCAAGTCGTCTAGGATTTTATGTTCTTCCTTAAAAAAAATATAGGGGTATAATCGTAAAATAACTTGATTCACCCTTCCCAATTCTCCAAACCAACCAATTGGGAATCATGTAGAAATATGAGAGAATTTCTTTCTAGATGATTGATGCATTTTGAGATTTTTTTAAGGACTTATGCATCTAATATTACATTGTGTCTGGATGAATGTATTTTCCTTATGTAACTTGATCCCAAATCCTAGTGCCTTGGATAAGCCTCCAGACATTCTTAGTAGCTAGGTCCTTTAAGAAATGTGTTCTTAAGAGCCCATTCACTTAGGGATTGTTATGATCCAAAAACTAAAAATATCAAAATAAACCATAAGTTCACACCATCTACACCAATGTGGGCATGGAGCACACCTCCAATATAGATAAGTGAGATGATTTACAAAATAATTACTTAAAGAATA